>JAQQZZ010128377.1:0-13997 GCA_030265115.1 Mopalia vespertina | reverse complement strand
AATACAACCACCACAGTAATCAATATCGTTTACGCTTTCGTTTGCATCGTCTTTTATGGTAATCCGAACAAATTTGGCCAAGAAATCTGGATCAAAACACACTAGTGTGACAAAATCTACCAGATAGCAGACATTTGTCACCACCTCAATTTGAAAGAAGACTAGCCCGGAAGTTTCATTACGTCACGCGAAAGTGAGTCGATGACGTTTACACATATACCCGATGACGTATTTCGTCAACAAACGCACGTGTCTCTCACGAGATGCAGAAAGTTTATGAGCCCTGGCATTACAGGTGCAAAACCGAAAGTGACAATGGCGGAAATAGATGCACCCACACAGCGCCCGAGATTTTCGTCAAAAAGGAAGTTAAACTTTACCCCTGGAAAGTCACCAGCTAGGTAGTAGTCGGTCAAATGTGGTTGACATCTTGAATAATTCGAACTACCAAACAGCCATACGTCACCTCCTGAATGTCCCAACACTACGTCAGGCGCTTTTTGAAGTCCTTTACCGGGAAATAAAGAAAGATGTAAGCAATTTTGCTTTCCCGTGAAAAATCTATATTTTATTTTGAAAAGAAATTTGGAAAATTGTTGCTGTGCTCATGTTGTTTCATTTTTTTTATGTGGCTGGGTTAAAATCGTATGGCATACAAATCAGATTCTTCTACATGTATTTAAAATATGTAGTATATTTTGTATACATGGTGACCTAATTAGAGCAGTGTGTATCAAATACAGTGATGCGGTCTTACTGGACTGGAGCACTGGAGAAGCATTTAACTGATGACCAAAACACGTTTTTGTTTTTGTTTTTAAAATTAATTTAGTGCTTTTTTACTTAAAGGTTCGATTACTGGCTACTGGCCTGACTCAAGAAGCGTTGGAGGAGTTTTCGTGGGATGTAGTCATAAGAGAATGCGAAGAAAAGGCTCCAATTTCCATAAATGTGCTTAACGGGTTGTTCCCTTTACGTAAAAAGGTGGCAAGGCAATTGGAGAAAAGAAAAAACTCAGAAAGGTATGAATAATGGTAACAACAGTTTCTATGATTTAATTACAATTTTTTTGTTTACTTACTTTTTCTGTCTGTCCGGGAATTTTCACGGACTGTATCTTGGTTACTTTTTAAATAAGTATTTTGAAAGTTTCATACAAGGTTTTTACTTTGTGTTTATTTTAAAACAAATTACGCAAATTAGCAACCGTTAATTAAAACCACCACAGCGACAAAGTATAAATATGGTGTATGTTTCTCTGAATGCATTGTTAAGCTAGATCATATTGTCTTCTTTTTGAGGCTTTGGTTGGTGTCTTAAAAGCTATTTCACCAGTTGTAACCATTGCTCCATTGTCAACACAATTAATAAACAAAAACTCACACTCATTAATCCTGCAAGCAAAGACAGGGCATGTGAGTGGATTAAAAATAGATCCAGCAGAACTAAACATTTTATAATAGGTTCTTACTTTGTTCTTACCAGTTCTGATTTTTTTGTTTTTTGCTACAGATGTGAAGAGGAAGCTCAGACAGTTCTTGATAGAAGAATTGGTTTGGTGATGTCTATGGCTCTGTTTACAGCAGCTCCTCACAGAAACAATTTTGTACAGGTATAGCCTGCTGTAATAATTAGTCTAATTATGTCTTTGTCAAAAGGGAAATCACATATATCTGTCTTAGAATATAAAATGTTTTGAATCTATATTGTCGAAATAAATATTTTACACGACAGGCTGCTTACTATCTGAGCTGTATGATTTAAAATCGAAACATATAGGTTTGCCAACAAATGAGTTATGCATTTAAAATATAAAAATGTCTAAGTAAAGTATTGGGCCTAGGGGTCTAGGGTTTGAGTCCCTGTTGAGGCAAGCAGGCTTTTCTCTCTTTGTATATTCATAATATAAAATAAAGTATTGTATTGTTACTTTATAACATTTTACAGATTATTAGACTTTACAACAATACATTTGATAATTTTTTGTACATTTTATTGTAGTCGGCAATTGGAGTAGAATTATAACGACAAGGAGCAACCAAAAAGCTGTACCAGACCTTCAACAAGTTTGGCATCTCACAAGGTGTGGATGCTGCCAGAGGACATGTTGATCGGCTTGGAAAAGGCCACCATTCTGAATTACAGCAATGGAAAATAGATATTGAGGCTTCAAATACAAGTGTGTTATTAAATGTCACATAAATTTTCTTTAAACATTCAAAGGAGATGACAACAAAATAACATAATGAGCCTTAAAGAAAACAGTATTAATTAATATATATTCACCAAAATAATTACATGATAATTGTTTGTCGAAGAGACATACCTTTGTTGCTGGAGATTATTATGAATATTTATTGAATAGTAGCCAATGTTATAGAGAGCCATGATATGGCGTTGAAGATTCACAATATGTGAGTTACCAAGGCAGTTACTAGATTGGCTCCACTTCCATTCTGAAAGATTTCCACACACCCAAAACACCAGTTTTCATAGCTTCTTTTTACAGGCTATCTATTTTCATAGTCTTTCAATAAAATCCTACATATCATGTGTTTTACTCAGAATTATTTATGTCCACAGAATCACACTTTGAGTCCAGATGGGGATTTCCAGGAAGAAGGTAGTCACAACCCTGGTGGCTTCACTCTTGGATGGGATAATGTCCAGATTACTGCTAAGGCTAAACATGAAAGCACAACATCAAAGAACAAATTCTTACAGTAGGGCATGTGCTTTGGTGTGAAGAATAGGGTGCCTACCATACATTATAGAGACACGACTACCGTCCCTGCTGTAGATATATCCCCATACAGCTATTTGCCTGGACCTACCGATGAGAATCTTATGAGTACACGAATGGTTTGTTTAGTACAGAACATCTTGTACGAACATTTAGCTGTTCTGGAAGGAAATGCCCAGACAATTCTTACTCATCAGTTCACAAAAGAAACCCAACAAGCCAGCACTGTAGTAAGTTAACACTTAACATTAAATAAGAGCTAGTTAAACAAAGTTTGGGTAAGCTTTCATTCTAATCATTTTCTAGTTGTGGGGATAAGTCGTTTTATATATTAGATATATAGTAAGAGGGGGGGAGGGAGGGGGGCATATAGGTTTTACTTTTTGTGTCCGTGTGGGCGTATGTTGGTATGTCCGGTTATCTTGTCCTGGCTGTATCTTACTTTTTCACTAGACCTTTTTAAATTTGCATAGTGCATTCTTCTGTGCACGCAGATGTGCAACATCGAAACAAAATCATAGAAATATGCAAATTTCCCCACAAATTATCTCTGTATGTCCGGGAAGCTTGTCCGGGCTGTATCTTGGTTACTATTTCACTAAGGCTTTTGAAACTTGCATATCTTCTATATAGAAAAAAGTCACAGAATTTTGCAAACGTCCCAATAAATTATGCAAATTAGCTCTATGCCCGGGAAGCTTGTCCAGGCTATATCTTGATTATTTTTTCATTTAGGCTTTTGAAACTTGCATACTGCATTCTTCTATATACGCAGATATGCAAAGTAAAAAATCCCGGAATTATGCAAATTTCTGCATAAACTATGCAAATTAACCCTGTCCAGGCCCTATCTGACAGTTACTGTTTCCTTCAGATTTTTAAAACTTGCATATTGCATTCTTCTGTATACGCAGAAGTGCAACGTAGAAAAAAAATAACACGATGTGGCTCCGGCAATCGCTGGGGTGGTTTTAACGAGGTTTCCTCCCGGTTTTCCACCGTAATGCGGCAAGGAACAGTATGAAGTGGACAATCTGTCGTCATATAAGTGAAATACCCTTGAGTACGACGTTAAAACCCAATCAAACAAACAAACAAAGCATATAGTTATGTGTGTCTTGGGTGGACTGCAGGGGTGGGGGGCATATTGTTTAGCAATCTCTGATTGTTTTTCTCCTGTTATAATCAAGATTTATTAATCTACCCGTATTTAAGCTTGTGAAACTGATGATTTTTTTTTTAATCCAATTATCACAAAAAGGACATTTTTTACATACATGCCTATGTATAGTTTCTAAATTATCGCACAGCACTTTATCTGATAAAGCTAAAATAAAAAGTCCATTGCTTCGGATAAAATGGCACTAATCACCAAGCATTGGTCAGCTGGTCAATGTAATATATATCCTGGGTTCGAATCCTGGTAGTCAGAGATCATTTTAGCAACAAGAGCTCAAGTGAGTCGCAATATACGCCCAGAGAAATCTTGTCACATGGAATATTAAAATCGACTTTGAATAGAATCCACCAGGTGACAGCATATCTAGACAAGAATACATCAAACAAAATCCTACAAGACATCTTGACATATGGAATATCTTAACTCTGTATTGTCAAATGGAACACTCATACTTACTAAGTTTGATTTGAATTCCATAAGCAGGTTTCAAGTTAATGTCTGGAATCAAAAAATTGACAAGAAATATCAAGATAACAAGTTACACCCAACAAAATCCTACACTGCATCTTGACATGTGGAATATCTTAACTCTTTCTTGTCAAATGGAACACTAATACAAACTAAGTTTGATTCGAAGAAGTTTTCATATTAACATACAGAACCTAAATTTAGACTTTGCCACCAGGTGGCACCCCCTGTAGTCCAACGTACACCAAAACTAATCCCAAGCAATGTCTGTCACATGTAAAAATCATATAAAGTTGGATTCGAATTCCACCAGAAGTTTTTAAGTAAACATACAGAAACCAAATTTAGACTTTGTAACTAGGTGTCGCCACTTGTAGGTCGACACACACCAAAATCGATCCCAAGTGACGTCTTGTCACATGGAACAACCATATAAAGTTTGATTTTAATTCCACCGTAAGTTTTTAAGTTAACATACAGAAACTTAATTTAGACTTTGCCACCAGGTGGAGCCACCTGTAGGTTGACACACGCCAAAATCAATCCTGTCGTCTTGTCACATGGAACACTCATACTAAGTTTGATTGAATTCCACAAGAAGCTTTCAAGTTAATGACCGGAAACCAAAAAGTTGACGGACGGACAACCTCATAACATAAAATGACGGGCGTATAAAAATGTCGTAATGCTTTTGAAGATCTAACAATCGTGGACAAAATAGTACCGTAACTAAGTGTCGAAAAAAAACTATATCTATTTGAGAAATAAATTACTTTTTTTATGACTTTTTGATTCAATTCTATATTGTCTTTGCAGGTAAATTTGGGTGTTGTAGATGCAAATCCCTCCTCTGTCGAAGGTGTCATACAAATAATGCATCATCTACAAAAAGTTGTACCAGTCAACAGTCTCAGTGGCGATTTTCTTCCACTTCTCTGTAACGGAGACAACTTAAGTGTAGAAAGGATGCGAATGTCAAAAAGGGCTTGTGCAAATGGGTTAAGTCCTACAGGAAGACTGGAAGGTGTGGAAGAATGTCCCCAAGAGTTGCACAAAGAATCGCGTCTTCTCCGGGTACATTGTGAATGCTGAACACTAAACTATAGTCTGGCTATTAAGTTTTAATTATCAAAACTTGATTGTATGAAAGTACAAACTGATGTACTTTAGAAAGGTAGGGGGTTTATCCCATAGGCAATGCATCTGACCTATGCAATACAATTACAAGGGTTTAAGTTGTGAATAGATCAAAACCATTTTAGAACATTCATAATCCAAAGCCTCATCATTTTTTTTTTAATTCGTTAAGTCTAAAAAAACAATTTTCAGCCATTTCTTATATATTCTTTAAATAATTTCAAGGACATGATGGACAAATTCTACCTTGGAAAAAGCATATCTGCTCGAGGGACACTTTCTCAAATAAGGATTCTTTTTGGGCACAATTCTTTAAGAAAGAAGGTGATGGAAAACTTTCAGCATGCATGGGATTTTGTAGAGGTAAGTTTTCCCATTTGAAATTATACGGCCTTAATACCTCTTTAGAAAGAGAACAAATAGGAAATAGATAGCAATGAAGCCAAACAAACAAAAAAATTATTTTATTTAGCAATATCGATGATATATTTTTTTATTGTAGAGAAAGGTGTAAATAGACCTTTGATATTTTCTCAGACTTGGGCAACTTGGCTTAAAGTGCAGATATCAAACAAAACATCCATTAAGATTGAATATTGATTATTTGCCCTGCATTAAATATAGGGGATAGGAAAGCAATTTTTTTAGTAATATACTAAAAAATATTGAATGGTGCCAGGGATAACCTATGTGTTAAGTGTGTTTCATTATTCATGAAAGATGTACACATATATACTCCTTCTCTTTAACATACATATTCAATGGTTAATTTTTATATCTCTGAAGTACTTATTTGAAGGCTGATTTATTCGTAACTCATACCAAATATCTTGTTGGCTACATATTTAACAAAACTTAATACACCATGGTAAAGGGCATTACCTTCTCTTGATATGTATGTAGGCTACCCATAACACAACTAGAGATTAAAGTTTATTTAAGAAACTTATCTCTATGAGTTTATCTAGAACATAAGGTTATTCGTCGATTTTAATTGATCTACATGTATGTGCAAGTGTGATTACTTTTTCTATTCCTGCATAGAAGTGGGAGGGAACCTGTTGTCCTCGGGGATAAGGGACAGCAAATAAACCTAAATTTATGATGTCTTTGTATTTCTTTTTGGTATTGTCATGTCTTGTCATTCTTTGTCTGGAGTGGCTCTCACAGCTAAGGGGGGGGAGGGGGGGGGGGGCATTTGAAGCCACTCTGTGATGATGTATTTTTGTTACATCCTGTGATAGTCCTGTCTCACCTTTGTTGCCAGTGGTGTCGAGGGAGATTTCTCCCCATTGGCCTGATAGGCAGTCATATGAGTGGAATTACCTTTAGTATCGTGTTAAAGCCCAATCAAAAACAAAAAACCAAAACTGTTCAAATCAAATGAACGGGAGCGGGAAGTTAAATAAACAAGACTATACTGTACATGGTTTCCTCCAATCTGCTCTAGTGTCTGCAATTCAACAAGTTGGCACTGGTATATATAATTATGTAGACTAAATTATGTATTTTGCCTGTTCAGCAAATACAGCATACATTTCTAATGATCACCCAGCTGAGTGGGGACATGGCTTTTGTATAAACTTTTTTATTTTAACAATTTTATTTTAATTTTTGTCTTCAGAAAGCAATGGAGAGATGATCCTGTGTTGTAACTCCCTCTGTACCCACCAATGGTTCCACAGAGGCTGCAGCACCAAACCATTTCCAGAAGAAGATGAAGACTGGTATCGCAGTGAAGACTGCAAATCAAGTAAAGGGTACATCTACTGCCTGTGCCAGTCAAAAACACCTGGTGGGGAGATGGTTCAGTGTGCTTTGGGAAGTGAGTGCAGGAAAGTGGAATGGTACCATACATCATGCTTAAATATCATAGCGGCTGAAATGCCAGGTAAATAAACATTCACATTTTATTCATTGCAAAATTGATCAGTTTGTTTGTTGACTGGTGTACCAACATAAATACACTAATCAGGTATCAAACCAAATACCAGAGGTGTGTGTGAAGACCAGACGCAATTGTGTTTGCAATTATTGTGACGTATTCATTCATTGAATTTGCTTAATGTCTTATATTTGCAGATACATGGTACTGCTGCGAAGGCTGAACACTATGGGCAGCTGAGGATGATCATGTTCTTAACCACTCACGCTCTTTGGTATGGGAAGGGCTTAACCTGCTAATTCGCAGGGATGCTGTGCGTCAAGGGGATGGTCCTGCCATGATTTCCAGCTGGAAGTTTGACATGTTGCAGTTTTGGGAGAAAAATCACAATAAGTATTTCATAAGTGGAACTCAGTTTCTGGCAGGTATGACACCTTAACCTTGGCCTTCTTATTAGATTGTAATTCTATGGAAAAACTAGAGATGAAAGACTGTCAATGGTAATATAAACTGGAACAGATTCGAGGGGTGGTAGGGGGAGGAGGGGGGGTCAACTAATTAAGCTTCCATATGCTTTGTACATATTAGGATTCACAAATGAGGATCTAAAAAATAACAGGCTGTCATTGAGGTGAAACTATATTAAAGTAATGTTTCTGCTTGATCAATGTTTAGCACCTCTGATGCAGGTGTTGGAGGCTTTCTCTCAGAACGTTTGCAGCAGGATTTAATTTGGAATCGTGTGGCCAATTTAAAAGGAAGGCCTGGTGGTAACATTAGTTTAGACTTGTTAAATGAGTTTCTGAACAATGACTTCAAAGGTAAAATTACAATCATTCAAAGTTTATTTACTATAAATTAACAACGAAAAAAAAAGCATTAAACCAGTTGAAAGAAAAACAAGTGTATGTTTGTATAAAACAAATGAAAAAACAAAATAAAATGTAGAAAACCATCATGCAATGGAAATCACGAAGAATACCCTCTTAAGCATTATGTATAATCAAATGCTACAAAATCTTGACTAAGTTAGACCTGAGGAAATGACCTATACATTAGTAGTTTAACAAATATCAACATCCATACAATTCACCTGAGGAGGACTATCAATCTAGCACTGTGTAATGCACTGTACTTAAAAAGTTAACAAGAAAACATATTTCAGCAAACCATTATTGTATTATAATGCAATTCTACTGTGTGTAAAATACAGTGGTAAATGATGTTAACAATTAAATATATATTACCTTCAACATAAAATCCCATCTCAAACAGATCTTTTTAAAAGTTTAAAAGAAGAAACAAAGTATCACATGTAAGGATTTACTGGTTGAGACAAAACTCACTTCAGATCCAGGTTCTTAGACACCAAAAACAATTGGTTAATTTTAATTTATTAACTATACTATTTTATAGTGACAGATTTATTTTGACTTATTTCTGATGATACAGTTTTGTTTTTAATTCAGAAATGTTAAAACAGTGTCACGGGCGTTACACAGACAAGCAAGTTCAGAGAGTGGCAGAAGTTGGTGGCGCTTATGGTCGACGACTGGACAGGATATTCTCAGAAGTTGGTCTTGGTGAGCTGGAAACTAGGAGGCAGTCCCAGAAACCAAAGTGGTTCAAAAATGACATTGAAAAGTTTGTCTCTACTTTTCAACCAGATGCCTTGTTTGATTATTTGCCAGTAAGGGAGCACCGTGGTTTTGAGGCATTTGTTCATCAATCAGCGCTAAAGCAACCTAAACAAATGGGGGAAAAAATTGCTAAATGGGCCGGAGAAATGGACGTTTGGAAACAAGCAAGGGATGTTTTGAGGACATGTACTAAATAATTATTTGTAGTAACAATTTGTAAACTTGGTTCATCATGTAGGACCTACTCTGTTTCGTTGGACATGTCAAATCAAATAATAGCATTATGTCAATGCCTCTCAAAGTATTTTTGTATCCATAGTCATTTTGTCAAATTCATTTTCCAACATAGGAATGCACTTTCTTAAGGTTGTGTAGTGTATTTTTTGGGGTACTATTTAGTACATCAGTTATATGTGTACAATACTGTTAAACTGTTAAAGACAATTTCATGATGTCGAACAATTGTTTAAGATACTTGATGAGATTGGGTATTGTATTCAAGACAAGACTTTAGGTCTTCTGAGAAGTATGGGAAGTATGAATCTGTGAACTGAAGTTGTTTTGTTTGATTTTATGGTGTTTAATGGCATACACATATGGTAATGCCAGCCCAATAGGCAGTGGAAACCTCCCCCATGTCATGAGCAACAAAGACAACACCAGACAATAACAAAACATGTTTGTTTTGCCCTATAGCTCTAAGACCACCAGAGCAACATGAAGCTTGATCCTCCTAACTACCCTGTATTGTTTTAAAATGATAACCAATAAACTTTGGTGGACCCCAGCTGTGGTTGGCATTTCAGACTACTGATTCTCATTTTATGTACTGCTTACAGATTCCAGTCCGCTTGTCCAGCTCAGTTGGTTTAACAAAGTTTCCTCTGGGTTTCCATAATATATAAAAGTATGTCAGTGCAAGAAATGGACTATAACTTATCATGTAAGTGAAATACCCTTGGATACCATGTTAAACACCAACTAAACAAGCAAACATTAAACTGTTGTCCTTTCCTCTACATACTTTAAACATGTATATATTCTTTTACTTCAGCGCACAATAGTTGCAACATTTTGCATTATTTGAGCATTGTTCCAAGTCTCTCGGACTCATACCCTGTACAAATAATTTTGTTAAAATGCTCTTTCTAATACAGTTGTGATTTTTTTCTAAACCTTTAATCATTTCAATGAATTCCTGACTGGTACGTTTTGGATGAAGACTCATTGGTGGTAAATACAAAATAGCAGTGCCCTGCCGCCCATCCCTGGCACATCTTCCTACCTCCTGCCAATATTCCAAAACAGATGCGGAGGGCCCCCAATAAATGACATACTCCACATCACCAATATGTACACCCATACCAAATGCTACTGTAGCTACTATAACTTTCAATAAGGTACCGGTGGTAACTCTACTTTATATTGACTTCTGTTTTTCAGAGTCTGTACTTCCTTGGTACATTTCAATGCTTGTCTCCTTTGTGGATCTATTATTGTCTACCCAAAAGCTTCACCAAGATTCGTCATAAATGACATATATAGCTGAGTAACATAGTCAATTGTCCGGTTTGATGAGAAAAGAAAAAACAGATTTTTATTTATTGTACCAACATTGTAAAAAATGTGCATTTCATTGTTTATTGGATTTCATCATGCCTTTTAGAACTGTATGTTGGAGGGAAATTCCTGTTCCCTGGTGTTCTCGTTACTTGAGTTTTGACTGAAATATTGCAGACATTTATACCTCAGTATGCACCCTGTATATTGCACCCGTATTGTTCTGACTATGCCAAGGTTAGATTTCTGTTAGCCATTGGGCTGGAAGACTCTCATATCAGTGAAATAACCTGCAGTGTATCATACAACCCATCACAAAATATTTAGGAAAATATCAGAAGTTGGTCAAATATACTGTTGAAAACTAATTATGTAAAATGTATGACATATGATATGTATTTGAGAAGGTTGCATGTACCTGGCATAAATTAGTGCTTTCGGTGAACTGTTCCCTGTGTCCTTTATGATTTGGTAAAGTCACATCATATTCTGGTCAATTGAGCCTCTCACTCTTTCCAATGTAAGATATATGTTAGGCCTGAAAAGTAAGTCTTACAAAATAAATGAAGTTGAAATATTTTACATACATGAATGTTGCTCTCAATGTTTAAATAAATAAATTGAAAGAAGTCATAAAGCTCATACGTGTCTGCTAAAACTGCTATCATCTCTATGTCTGCCCTTTCTAAATTTAATGAATTTAGAATATCTTTGACCATAGAGTCAGTTGATGTGGCAGTCAATATCATGAATGGGCATTTGGGGAAAATAGGTCTGAACTCGTGCATCCGTTTATAAGATGCTTTGAAATGTTCACCCCTAAAGAAAGAGACAGACAAAATAGGAGTTTGAGCATAAAGGTAAACATTACCTGAATAATAGGATATAGAACATGAGATGATTAGTAGGTTTTAGTTAACGTGCTTGTGTGGTAACTTTTTAGAAAAACGTATTTCATTTACCAATGTATCCCATCAAGTAATGTGTATATATTTATAGTTTAAATGATATTTTACCCAGTATATAAGACAACAATATAATTATTGTGAGGTTATGTTGTATATAAGTTACAAGAATAATGCACACGCTTTTAACTGCATGTGAATCACAGGATGTAAACAAAAGAGGTATAATAATATTTGTGGCACTCACTAAGGGGTCAAACAATGTGCTTCATCCACTGCTACACAACACAGACGATCAGCCCAGCTACAAATGAAATTCTTCCATGGGTGCAGCAATATTGCCTCTGGAGAGGTAAATACCAAACTGAAAGTCCCATTCTTTAAGCCTGCAAAGGAAATATCTTTATTAAGATATTGAGTTAATTTATTATCTTCAGGAGTGTCGATATAGATTATGTATTTGCTGCTTCTATTATTGTATTATTCTCTGCTTAAAATAGTTGTAAAATGAGCTATCTTTCTTTAATTCTACGACCCATTATAAGTGTTATATTAACACAGGTAACCTGTTATCAATCATCAATTCCGGTTTTGAACTTAAGTATTTTTATGTCATTAACTTGACTTATTGTCGGGATACATGTGTGTCCAACACCAAAACGGTGTCTAGATATAACATCTAAAAGCAACTTGAAGTAAATTATCAGATATTACATTCTACAAGATTTGTCTTTCTGTAATTTGTTTGTCCCCTTGATTGTTAAGTTTTGTAACATTAGAAGCCATTATTTTCGACTTTTAATATTTTTTGCAAACTCCTGATAATACTTCTATCTGGAATTAATCATAGTTAACTTAAATCAATAAACATGGATACCTTCAATTTGTTCTTGGGTCATTTCTTCGTGTTTAAGGATGCTAACAGAGGCAATTCCTTGCTGTGAAAATCGTTCACACATATCCATCATCAGACTTCTTAATGGCGATATGACAACACATACATGTGTTTTTCCAGCATTTATCTGAGAGATATTAAAATTCAATATGTAGTTGAGATTATGCATTTGTAGTAAGCAACTACAATTAGAAGATTGATTGATAAAGTCATTTCACTCACCCAATAGCGTGTCAGCCCAATAAGTAAAGAAAACCACACGTGATGCCACTGGCAACAAAGAAAGACTGGACAGTACAGTCACAGGACCTAACACAAAGACATCACAAACAGATAGACACTACGTTGACCATTAGCTCAGAGAACACCCAGGCAACAGGAAGCACCCTTTGCACAAATAGAACAAGACATAACCATAAGCAAGATTGTTTTGATTACAAATATTTCTAAAATAACTACACGCTAGAAGTGTTTGTAACCACAACTCACAGATGGCAGAAATTGCTGTACTTACATGCTGCTCATGCAGTGTACTCATTTTAGGGTGGTTTAATCATTGAACAATATTTAATGAGAAAAGTCTAAAATAATCTTGGTTATTGGTGATTCTACTATTGATCATAGATAATTGTTCTTATATACTAGTATATGGAAATATGTAATATAGCCTACATTTCAATGCGGATTGAAAGTAAACAAAAACAAATACTTCTTAAAGATCTGATAAATGTTCAATTTGTTAAATAAATATCTTTAAGTATATAATTTTTTAAAGTATGAAATAATGTACATTTTTATTTAAAATACCGAAATAACATATGAATCGGTGTATATTTGTACATGTCAATAAGTAAATATGCACCTATATATATACGATCTTACCTTGTCAAATACAAGAGGTAAAAGACCAAAACAGTTACTTTTTCCAAACCCTGTCGGTAGAAGAGCAAATGTGTGATTTCCACACATAATTCTTTTCATGACCTGCTTTTGTTCATTCTTCAATTGATATGGCAAATTCAAATCAGCAGCTACCTCATTAATAACTAGGTCTTTTGCCTCGGCCATACTTTCGGTTTTGCGCCTGTAATGCCAGGGCTCATAAACTTTCTGCATCTCGTGACAGACACGTGCGTTTGTTGACGAAATACGTCATCGGGTATGTGTGTAAACGTCATCGACTCACTTTCGCGTGACGTAATGAAACTTCCGGGTTAGTCTACTTTCAAATTGAGGCGGTGACAAATGTCTGCTATCTGGTAGATTCTGTCACACTAGTGTGTTTTTATACCGATTTCTTGACCAAATTTGTTCGGATTACCATAAAAGACGATGCAAACGAAAGCGTAAAGGATATTGATTACTGTGGTGGTTGTATTTTGGAAATATATGTGATTTCAAGGACACAGGAGCTGCAAATAGACTGGTAAGTATACATTTATTAGAGGGAACTTCATAACCGAGAATAGGTATATATGCATATGAATTCTCGGTTATATCAGGACTAGTTTAAGCTAAACTAATTCAGTTATCTAAGATAGCTAAACAAACTTGATACAGTATAATTTTTATATTATTTATATT
>JAQQZZ010128366.1:0-13997 GCA_030265115.1 Mopalia vespertina | reverse complement strand
CAGGCAAAAAATTTGCGAATAATCATGTTAGACCGAATACAAATTGCTCTACGTTGTCTCATTATATCATCATTATCACAGAATTTGTCATTTACCATATGGCCTAAATATACATAACTATTAACATATTGTATTTGTGCGTTATTCAAGTAAAATTTGGGACTATTTACACATTTAACATTCTTAGACTTGAAATACATACATACAGATTTTTTTACATTGTACACTATGTCATGATCGCTAGCATAATCCTCACAGATAGCCAAAAGTTTTTGAAGAGCAGGGCCTGAGGGTGCCAAAAGACTCATGTCGTCAGCAAAGCTTAAATTATTACAGAACATGTTACCAAGTCTACACCCAACGCCTGACTTGTTTAACTCTTTTGTAAGGTCATCCATGTACAAGTTGAACATAAAAGGGGAAATAACCCCACCTTGTCTTACACCGTTTGAGACACTGAATGGAGATGTTAATACATTACTCCACTGTACAAAATATAATTGCTTACTGTACCAATTGCAAAGTAATCTTGTCAAAAGAAGAGAAACGCCACTTTCTATTAGCTTCTTAAACAGAGTCCAGTGATTAACTCTATCAAAAGCTTTCCTAGCATCAAGGTAACATATAAACACAGGACTTCCATTTGACATATAGAACGATATAACTTCTTTAAAAACAAATAAACACATGTCTGTCGAGTGTTTGGATTTAAACCCAAACTGATTACTCGAAAAGTCAATGTTACAAAGACTAAGCATAATTCTTTCGACTATTTTCGATGTCATGGTCGCAAGAGCAATGGGCCGGTAGTTATCTGTGTCATTAAGATTACCAGACTTAGATTTTACAATAGGTACAACAATGACTTCTGTGAATGACAATGGTACATGTCCATGGATAAACATAGCATTTACTAGACAGGACAACAAAACAGCGAGCACATTATGAGCATTTTTAAAATGCTCACCAGTCAATCCGTCTGCACCAGCTGACTTCCCACATTTAAAATCGCATAAACAGTCCATGATATCGCGAGGAGAAACGGGTACATATTCTTGATTTGCAAAGTTTTCATTACAGTGGATGACATTCTCAACAAATGACTTATTTTTAGTACACTTAACTGAGTTTAACAGGCAGGAGAAGTGCTGCTTCCACATTGTAGCCACACTTTCTACTCCCACAGCACCACCTACATTATTATTATTATAACAATGCATCATAGGGCCTATTTGCAACTTGGTTCTGTTTGTCAGTATAATGTTAGTGGTGGAAAAAAAAGACGGATGCAGGAAGACGATATAGGCTCTACTTCTTGGACAATTACTGGCCGAGAGGTAAACACAGTAAATACACTTTGATGGTATCGTGGATAGTGTTAATCCTACCGGTTACATTAATTGTTGCACTTAAAAGTCAAACATTGCAGGATTTTGTAATACAACGTAATAATCTATATGTAAAACTAGTAAAGTCTAATCTCCATATCGTCTGCATTCATGTTTATATGTTTCCTCTTCATTTGCATGTCCCCACATAGACTGCCCTAGGGATATTATGATCTGTGGATTCAGAATACAATGCGTGGGTGTGTTACTATTGACCTATCTTCCCAATATGTTAACACAACGTTACGGTTTCACTGTCAAAGCGACCAGCACTGTCGACTAACACAATCTTTCAGACAACAACAAATCCGCTTCTTGTTAGCCCTCGTGGAGAGCGAAAGTCTTGACTTTGTCTGCTGTAATTTTTACATTTGGGTTTGACCCCTGTTTTAATTTTGACATTTGGTTAGGACCTCTGTTTTGAGTTAGACATTGGGGTCTGACTTCTGTTTTGATTTTGACACTGGGGTCTGACCTCTGTGGCATTTTTCACAATAGGGTCTGACCTCTGTTTAAATTTTGACATAGGGGTCTGACCTCTGTTTTAATTTTAACATTTGAGTATGACTTCTGTTTTGATTTTGACATTGGGGTCTATTTTCTGTTTCAATTCTGACATTGGGTCTGACCTCTGTTTTAATTTTGACACTGGGGTCTGAATTCTGTTTTACTTTTTTTAACACTGAAACACAACCATTGTCGTAATTTTAATAGAGCAGTTCTGTTATAATTTCTCGATACCGTTTAGTAAGTATTACTTTGGTAATACTGCGATATATGTTTTCTTGCTCCGGACCATCGATAAAAGATCTTTGTTAGTTTGTAACAATACGACATGCGTAAATAAATATATGGAATGGAATAGCAGTAATTCCCAGCTTTTATAAGGGGGAGAAAAATTTGTCTTGAAGGCGTGACTTTAGATATCTTACTATCTGTGTAGTTAGCCTATATTGCTGCATGTACTAGCAAGACCAACTTTTGGTTCACATTGGAAGACAGATTAATATAAGTGTGATAAGGTGTGAAAATATTCTAACCTGATTGCGTTTCTTACCTTGCCTCATATCTGCGATTACTATATAGTAATCCCAGCTCATATGTGTAATTCTGTTTATTAGTAAAAACAATGTCAGTCTATAATGTATTCAGCGGGTACAGCTTGCGATGTCCTCTGAGGTATAGGGCAACACGAACCCATTCATGCTTTAACGAATTTGTATTATTGAATTAACATATTCTTCTTTCTTCCAAAGTAGTCCCCTCACTCTATTAAACTCTCAATGTAGCAAACATAAAGACAGGTTAGTTTTGGGTGTTGTTCCGAGAGCTTACAAAACTAGAAGACTGACCATAATGCTGGCAATTGGGTATGTGAGTCTAAGGTCTTATATCATATGTCCAAACAGTCTCGTTCATTCTCTCACCCACCGTGAACTAAAATTGGGTGTAGAGCGGGTCATTCAGCAGATGGGAGAAAACTACGGTAGATTCAGTGTATCGTTCTATTTTATGAGTGATAATCTGCGTGTTACTTAAATCACTCTCTCAAGCCACTGCTCGCTATTTTAAACAAATGGTAGATGGAAAAGGAATGGCTTTATAATTAATCGTCATTTAATCTTCGAAACACATTAAATTCTTCTTAGTTTTTTTTAAAATTATATGTCCTCGAAGTGCTTCTGGGAAAGTTATTGAGCGGTTAACACTACAGTTGAGTGTAATAATGTTCCAACATGCACCGCAGAAGCATCCGTATCGGGCACGAACAGAGCCGAGTGATGTCCCCTTACTGTTACTCTTGTGTATTTAAGTCTAAATAGTGAAATTTCTCATGTGAAAAAATACAAATTAGTCGATGTAATTTTATTGTTCTATCTACATTTAATTTCATCTGTGTTAAAATGGATTGCCTTCCCTGTGTAATTTTTTTATTTTTATTATTTAACTTTATTTTCCTCCACTAAAATTGACAAACATATTTTGGTTCTTAAATCACTTTAAAAAATCCATGCATAAAGGCCAACTGTGTCATTGGATTTAAGTTTTGTCACAACAAATGTCCCTTGTTCTCTCCCCAGTGGCGGCGTGCAATTTGTTTTCACTAAAATATAAATATATATTGATATATGTCTCACTTTCAAAGGCCATCTGACATATGCGAGATTATTCAGACCATTACTGATTGTTATCGGGTAATGTATCGACGACGAATAACATTACCACTCATTTACACTTCAAAATTGCATAGTTTTATAGCCGGTAGGTAACATATAAAGGAATACACAATTTACCTGACTTCCCATGCTTTTAGCTTTAGGCCACAAACACAATATAGACTCTCTAGCTTTAAGGACTCCTCGCTGGTTTTACTACGACCTCGCCGGAGGCATGTTAATTAATAGGCATATTAGCGATATCATTTAAAGTAGCTGTAACATAAATTTTTTTGCCGAAAATAGCTTTAAACACACACAGCTCAATTTAATATTATGTTTTTTAAAAGGACCAGATTAATCCAAAGTATTTGTAGAAAATGACGATACTGAATTAACAATATTTAACAGGTATCAGAAACACTTATGTCTATTGGCCCATAGTAAGAATGGTACCCGGTAGGCTAAAGTTGCATGCTCAGTCACGTATAACATACAAGTTACTCTAACGGTTCGATTTACCCCACAAAGTCTTCATATAGAAATTATTAAAACTTCTTTTATCGGGAAGAAATTTTAAAAAATAAAATGAGCTTGAATAAAAAGCCTGTAATAAGCACTATGAAAGAAATTGTTTGTGGACAGCCTTTGTAATCGTGTTAGAGCCAATTTAGCAAATGACTTGGTAAGTCACGTGTGGTGGACAGTCCATGCCATCTCATTTTTGTATCTGTAACATTGACTATTATTTTAAAAAATATTCACAATCATCACTACCTAACAGTCTCATTCTTTATTAATTAATAAAATATCGTATATTTTCTACATCCAAACTTAAGAGCCCGCGACCAAGGCTTGGTGGTTAGCGTATCTGGTTACCTCTCCTACTTCGATGTACCGCCCATTGGCTCGTGTCCACCTGCCGACCATCAGGTATATAAGTCACACCATGTGGCTTCGGCAATCGCAGGGCTGGTTTGACGATGTTTCTACCCAGTTTCCACTGTCTTTTAGCAATGAACAGTATAAATGGACAATCCGTCGTGAAACATCCCTTAGTACGACGTTTAGCCCCAATCAAACAAAGAAACAAACCAAACTAAAGAAGTTTTACAAGTATAGTCCTAAACATACAGTCAAACATTTCTTTTATACCATTTACCTGACTCAATAACACGAATTAATAATTTCCGTGGACATTACTTACAAAGGGAGTTAAATACCACTATTTTCAGATGAAAACTAGCATGCTTAACGATAATGTTTTTCTAATTGTAGAACTGTTTCGACCAACACCTCGGCCACCGGAACAGGAACGGGAGTTCGAAGCTGAGGGCCCGACACCCCATCCATTTGTCGCTCAACGCCAAGCTCACCTCCCCATGGTGTTAACGTCACTAGACGGAGGGCAGATCTTTGGGAAACTGATACAAATGAACTTGGCCCAATTAGGAATTAAATTATCAGCAGCACCTCGGCAACGGGGCGTCCAACCGTTGGTCATACCCCAAACAAGGCACGTTCGACCACCGGCAGCTCCAGGTGGACATTATTCCCATCAGTTTGTACCTCAGCCGGCTCCCCAACCTCGTGCCCAACTGCTAGCACAGCCTCCTCCTGTACGACCCCTTCCTGCACCGCCTCCCGCTGCTACACTGCCAAAACCACAACCACAACCACCTTTACAGCGAGCACCTCCGCCTCCAGTCCAGAACCCGCAAACACTTCACGATTCCAGACGCTTTGATCCAGCCAGAGTACACTCACCCCAAAACTCTGTTCCTCAACCACCGGTAATGCCACCAGCCCCAGCCTTAGTACACTCGCCTCAAAACTCTGTTCCTCAACCACCGGCTATTCCACCAGCCCCAGTCTTCGTACACTCACTACAAAACTCTGTTCCTCAACCACCGGCAATGCCACCAGCTCCAGTCTTAGTACAGTCGCCCCAAAACTCTGTTCCTCGACCACCGGCAATGCCACCAGCTCCTGTCTTAGTACACTCACCCCAAAACTTTGTTCCTCAACCACCGGTAATGCCACCAGCCCCAGCCTTAGTACACTCGCCTCAAAACTCGGTTCCTCAACCACCGGCAATGCCTCCAGCTCCAGTGTTAGTACAGTCGCCCCAAAACTCTGTTCCTCAACCACCGGCAATGCCACCAGCTCCAGTCTTAGTACACTCACCCCAAAACTTTGTTCCTCAACCACCGATAATGCCGCCTGCTCAGTCCTTGCAAAGCCCTGCGCCGGTACCTCGACGACCTATGCCAGCTGAGGTGCAGCCAAACCAAAGACTTCCCTTCAAACCACCAGCGCTTGCCTTGCCGCCATTATCAGCTGTAGTTCAATCACCCAAAAATCTCGGACCACTTCCTTCAGTACGTATTTCACCAGCTGTTGCCCCAGGACAACCGCCCCAAAAATTTCAGCCCCAACCACCAGTAATTGGTGTATTACCACCACTATCAGCTGGCCAATCCTCTCAACAGCTTTTACAGCCTCCGGCAGTTGGTTCACCAGTTCAACCAAATCGAAAAGACGTTCAATTAACTCAACGATACTACCCTCAGCCCCAACCGCCTACAGCTTCACAGCCGTTTGTACCTCAGCCGCAAACACCCACCGTACCTCCAATTGTACCAATTCCACCAGCTCCTATACCCAGGCCTCTCCCACCGCCCCAAACGTACCAAAATACTCAGAATAGATACCCACCGCCGATGGCAGTCCAACCTCAGCCCTATCAACCCCCACCGTCATACCAGTCTGTCCATGTTCCTCAACCTCCTCCACCACCTCATCAACCACCTCCGCCCCAGCAATATTTTCCTCCTCCTATGTTACCACCACCACCACCACCCGTACAACCACCTCCGCCCCAGCAATACTTTCCTCCTCCAATGTTACCACCCCCACCACCCATACAACCACCTCCGCCGCAGCAATATTTTCCTCGTCCAATGTTACCACCCCCACCACCCGTACAACCACCTCCGCCGCAGCAATATTTTCCTCGTCCAATGTTACCACCTCCACCCGTACAATCAAACTTTTACTTCAATCAACCGTCGTACCGACAGCCTTACCAGCCTTACCAGCCTTACTATTACTATCCTCCCCCAAGGCCTCTTGGCCCACCTGTGGATCTATCTGAACTAGATATTTATGTGTATGACCCTTTGGATCCCACTGACGCACCTACACTGTTCCCAGAACCACCAGACCCCACAGATCCACCCATTAACCTCACAACAACTCTAGAAAGCACCACAGAAAGTCTACCTACAGCAACAGAATCTATGGGGCCTCTTGTGCTGCCGCCCAGTCCTCGTAGTTTAAATCCCAAGCCACCATCTAATGCCCCAGCTCCCCAAGGTACAATAGCGCCTGCGATTAACATTAAGCTTATTGCTTCAAGGATAATAGGGGAGCCAAAGACACAGCTTGCAGTGGATGGCCCGCCCAGTTCTGCAGCCCTGGCAATATCTGGTTTGACAGCCACAAAAAAACCTGTTACAACAACGGCAACAACAGGTAGTACAACAAAAACAATAACAAAAACAACAACAACAACAACAACAACAGCGACTACTACCACTACCACTCTTCCAACCACCACTACGACAGAGAGTACGCCTCCACCCGAACCCACTTTACCACCTGAGCCAGACGAGATGCCGATGGCGAATGGGATGGAGTACGAACCAACACATCCCCCGGACGTAACAAATCCCCCTGAGTATGAGGCTCCATAGTTTAGTTAGTCCTATCTCAAACAAAAGAAAAACATTGGTTTTGGTAAAAAGATACAGAGATGTACTGTGATGTTTGTAATCGTCTGGTTCCTTATTTTTTGACGTCAGAGGTGTGGTAATAACTTGAACTTATGCACGAGTAAATGGTTATTATCGTATGTATAATCATTAATATTGCCGACAATAGGGGTTAACTTTGTTTGTGTTCATTGGACCGAATAGCTCCTAGCTTATGGAAGTCTACGCCTTGGCTCAAATTAAAAGTTAAGCAAAATAATGATGTATTAAATGTTATAGGAGTCATGATAAAGATTATTGTTGGGTTTATTCGGATTGCTTTGTTTCATTTCTTATCGAATATAAGCATGGGTGTTTATTTGCCATTTAAATTTCTAAACATTGAATTAATTAATGCAGTAAGCAACAAGATGATTATGAAAAATACAGGGAGATATATTTCTCAGGGGCGATATGGCAGAAGGCAGAATATATGACAACATATACTTGTTAAAAGCGTATAAAATGCTTAAGAATATTTTCTTCTGACCCAGTCAGTATTCCTTGTTGTTTTGGCGGAAATAGTACCACTTTCAGATTGAAATCGGAAAAGAATGTGGCCCACTCCGTTTCTGTGAACACACTATGACCGTGTTTGTGTGGTAAAAAAGTAAAATAGGCTCATTGATGAATTCTGGTCAAATTCACTACGAAAAAAGAATGATTTAATTTTCTAGTATTTACATTAACATACTCTTAAAGAGCACAAGCTTTTGTAATATTTCAATATTTCGTCTATTTTTAATGATGGTTGGAGAGATTTGTTGAAAGAGGTTCCTGGCTGGGGTTTACATTAGACTTGGGTCGAGGGCGGGTTCAGGGGATGATGGAGTTGAATTGAGCTATTGACACAAAGTGGAGTCGTTAAGGTGGCGTGGAAGTTAATGTGGGTTTGGTTGATTTAGGAAATTTATTTTGACAATTGAATGAGAAACACAGTCAACCATTACTATTCTATTAAGTGCCATTTTATTATTATCAGAAGTTCATTAACTCGTACGACGTTCACCGATTTAAAATGTAATCTGTGTGAGGTAGAGAATTTTAATAACCTACTGCGCACATCATACAGTCAACGTCACCCTATCTCTTATAATATAGGTGATGGAAACAATGTCGTCTACACTACTGAATATGCTGTTTCACACTTCTAGTTAATGGACTTCTGTTCTTACCAGTTACGATCAGTATTATACTAAAAAAGTAATCAAGTAAAAAAAACACACCTTTTCTTCTAAAATTTTCAATTCCATTCCTTCTTTGAAGAAATCTCTCAATTGCACCAAGTTGTCTCTCACAACCATCATGGACCAATTGTATTCCATTTCCTCTTCCCATGGTAACATTTCGCTCTTTATTGGTGCCAGATTCATCTGAGTTGCCTCCCCCTGATTAGAGCTCTGACTTGGTGTAGACGCATCAGTCAGTGTGTTTGTCAAACGACTTGTTGTACCTGATTAAAAGAAAGAGTGTCATTAGCAAGGCTATATAACCCGACAAAATAGAACAATATATTTATGTTTTTCAATTTAAGGGGGAAAGAAGTTTAATGTGTGGATTGCTTCTATTTGGATATTGATGAAAGTGGTTCCTTTACATACTGTGATACACTTTGATTGAGTGTGGTTTAACGTCATATTCAAGGGTTCATGACAGACACTGACATTAGACCAAGTAAGATATATAGTCTATCGTTGACTCTAATTGGGGATAAGCATTCAGAAAACGGCTTAGAACAAATGAGTCCCCATAAATTAATTTATGTTTAACTAAATATCTCATTACTGATGTCCCCAAAAAACTATTGAATTATTGAAATTTCAAGTATATACGACATTAATAGCACATTATCTTTGACATGATCATTCAATATGAGCTACTGAGACATTACAATCTCGTTTTGGTTATAGCTCTTGAATCTCTCAAAAAGATCCACCCCCCACCCCTGCTGACTCCCCTCACCCCATACACACCTACACATAACCAATAGAAATAGTTCCTTAGTTTACCCATGTCAGGTGCCTTAACAGGTGTGGGTGCAATCTCGGTTTTATCAGCAAACAGCACTATCTTAGGAATCTCAGTGCCTTCTTCTGAACCATGTTTGCTGCTTAAAGCTTTCTCCTCCCCGTCAATGTCCTAAATACAATTGAAAACCAAAATTAATCTTTATCGGAACACACATTTTGATCTGTTTAAAATAGAGATTTGCCTGACAATGTTTAATATTTTTGCTCTAGTTAGTATTGAGCTGTGTTAACTGTCAAAAATGTGGCAACAAACAGTTATGTAAAGCCATGTCTTTGACAGTTTAGTGCCACGTGTCACTTATTTCTTTCATTCTTAGACCTGTCTCATTGTTTATTTACTTTTTAGAATTACAAGAATAAAATCGAGAATAATAGTAGTAATAGTGGAACAATGGTTACAGGCCATCAAAGGTTTCCATGAACCATCATCTTTCTTGAAAATGGACATTGTGTCTAAAGTGACCACTATATCCCCCTAAATGTTTGTCCACCCTCACTTTAAACTAAATATTAAATCAGACTCACTGCAGCTTGTTCGTATGACGGGATATCATCTAATCCATCCTTATTTTCTCCGTCCTCTACCTGGAAAACATCCGCCTTACTGGAATGGTCGGCCAGGTACATAAATTCTAAATAATACTTCTTCTCTACGATTGGATACTCTGGTTGTTCATCAGGATTCTAAAAATGGAAAAAAAATATTTTAAATAAAACTATTGTAGATTCAGTCAATTTTTTCTTTGAAATTGGAAAAATATAAATTTCCTAAACCTACAACACAGATATACACTGGCAGTCTGCGGACTGATAAATGAACGTTCCATCAAACATACTGCCTTTTACCAGAGGTCAAAGTGAGAACCTACGAAGTTTGTTTGATTGGGGTTTTACGTCGTACTCAAGGGTATTTCACTTATATTACGACGTGCCACCCCAATGGGTGAAGGAAACCACCCTCGACACCACTGGCAACAAACGAAGGCAAGACGAGACAAATGCAGGACAAAAACAGGACGTAATACAGACACCACAAACACATCGGCTTTCTGTTCCCCTTTAGCTCTGAGAGCACCAGGGCAACATGAAGTTCCCTCCAACCACCCGCTGGAGAATAATGAGATCATTATATACGGATATATCTTAAAAGACAGATGCTTAAAAGACAATTAGTTGCTAACAACTGATTAAATCACTAATAGAGGATTAGAGATAGACCTTCAACATCATCTAATAGCGGATTAAATTTCACAGCACTTGGAGCAATCAGCCCTTGGCTTAAAAATGAATTATTTACCATATATGTGATAGCTTGATTGATTAAGTTTTCTTGTCCTTGGTTATTACTAAAAAAACACATGATTTATGATTGATTGGTTGGTGTTTTATATGGTGCTTAAGGGTATTTCACTTATATAATGGTGGTGTATTCCAACAATAATTAACACTAGCACAACCAAGATGTGAAGCATTTCCATAATGTTGGAAAGTTAATTTTCCTCCAGTGCTAAGTAAAGACAGCATTGCTGCTCTTCAAACAATCTGACCTTTAATAGCCAGAGGGCTTAAAAAACACAAAGCTATTTCCTATAGATTCAAATGGTACCAGATATGTAAATCACCTAATGTAAACAAAGTCTACCTTAATCTCCTCAGGCATGGGCACACCCTTCACGAAATGAACCACCAGCAATACATTCGCTTCATCCAAGATAAATTCTGTAAAATTATTTAAATAAGATTTTGTTTAAATCGCTGTAAGCAATTAGCATGAACATTTTATTTTATTGATTGGCATTTCTTACAATTGCAAGTCAATAATCAGCAAATGAGTGATTTAAAAACAAATCTTCGTCAGTGTCATTCAGTTACCTTCCCCTTTAACCAATTCATTTTGTAACTTTCAAGATCACCCAGCTTTTTAACGCCATCATTGATTTTTTCCTTTGGGAAAATCACAGGCCATCATCGATGTCTCTTCCATGGTGTAATGTGAAAGAGTTTGAGTTTTACGCTAAGCTAACGGAAAGGACCAGATACTTAACAAAATGCGAAGCAGGACAAAATAAAACTAATAAACAAAATGTTGACTTACATATAATTAAATTTGTTACAACTTTAAAAAGAACTTCATTATTCTACAGCCATACCACCTCATTTTTTTTCTATAGTGAGTGTCTTAGTGTATTTATACAGTTAAAATATGCCGGACATTTTACGGTAATCTGCCTGATAAGTATAGACATGATCAACTCATCTATACACTAAATGGAGATTAGGACGGTAAAAGTTAAATCAAATATATAGAAGTTCAATTAATATAGAAGATATAACTAAAATAAATACGGATAGACTATTTTTACACAGAACCTCGATTATTTACATAGATATAAACCTAATACATACCTCTTCTCCTGGCCAGACCTTTAAAATGATGTCTCTCATCAGCTGATATTCGAAGGTCGTCTAAAAGATTGAGGTTATGAAGACTGTCAATGGTGTAGCCGCGATAACCTGGAATAAGCTGTGGACACACAATAAAATATACAAGTATAGTTTTGGTTGATATAACTAGCTGGGGAGGTAACAGCAAAATGGAAAGTTTTGTTAATTTCAACCATATTTCATTTCGCTTTATGTTAGCGCATTATACAGTAGTTCTACAAATATAAAAGGTGACAGCACAGTCCAGTTTTCATGGCCTAAATAAAGCCAATAAAGTGAGCAATGCTCTGTTACAGTATGTTACAAATAAAACATGGTTACCTCTATGTTTAGATGTTCATGGAAAATACTAAAATCATGTAGAAATTGAGGAGACTTTCCATTGAACACTGGGGTTTAACGTCGTACTCAAGGGTATTTCACTAATATGACGACTGATTGTCCACTTCACACTACTCCTTGCCTTATTACGGTGGAAAACCGAGAAGAAACCTCGTAAAAACCATCCCCACGATTGCCTGAGACACAGTCTCACATCATGTGACTTACTCATATACCTGATGGTCGACAGTTGGACTCTTTCCTGTGAATGATGCATCAAAGTAGGATTACTAAGTGCACATGTTAACCAATAAGCCATGGGCCCTGTTATGAAAATATTCTGTACAATAATATATTTCAATCATACTGCAATGAGCCAAAATTGCTTCATTACTTAGACCCTCTTTGTTCATTTTGTTTTCTCTTGTTAAGTTATGCATTAGAGCAAGATCTCAAAACACACTCCATGCACAAATTTCACTCAGCACAAACTGTTTCAATTATCACTCCAAAAAGGGGGGAATATATATAATGCTAACATTTGTAGATAGTCTGCAAACAACAGTTTTCTAAAAAAGAGGTCATGAGTGTTTCAATAGATTTCAATATTTTGCAAAAGTCGAATTCTGTATGACTTTTTAAGCCACATAGAAGATACTTCAGTAAAACATTACCCTGATTTATTAAAAATTCATTTACTTGTCCAAGTGGACAAATTTTCGGGGCCTGAACAAACCTTGACAGCTTTTTTTTTTTTTAAACTGCTAAACTTCTAGACCATCTAGAACAGGCTCAATGCACTCTTGACCTAATACTATGACAAGCACTGAGGAGTTTTACGAATTAAGTTAAAATTAAGCTGTTAATATGCTTTACTAAATATTTTAATAGATGAAGAGAAAAAACTTGCATGCCTCTAGATGGATTAGAACCCATGTCCTGTGGGCAATGAGCCAGCCACTCAACGGATTTATTGATTCATTGATTTGTTTTTAACGCATTACTTAAGGGTATCATATGAGGGGTAAATACTCCAACATGGCCTGATGTTCTCTAAACAAACATGACAAGGTTCCTATCCTAACTTCATGAGGGTATTGAATAACTTAGTTCATATTTTAAAAAGCTTTGTTTGATTAGGGATTGATGTTGTACTCCATGGTATTTCGCTTATATGACGAAGGCTTGTCCAGTTCTGGATTTACCTGTAATACTTAAATTTGGTGATAATCTGAAAGGACACCTGATAAATAGCATCCTTGCTATTGCCGGAGCCACGTCGTATGACTCTCTCATATACCTGAGGTGGATTGTCTGACTTGAACAGTGAGCAGTACTTCAAAGTATGATTCGCAGGCCAACACGCTAACCACTAAACCCTGACAGACCCCAGTCTCCAAATTTTGAGATTGTTTGTTTGATTGGGGCGTACTAAAGGGTATTGCACTAATATGACAATGAATTGTTCACTTCACACTGTTCCTTGCCTTATTACGGTGGAAAACCGGGAGGAAAACTAAAAAAAAACCCACCCCTGCGATTGCTGGAGCCACATCGTGTGACTCACTCATATACCTGATAGTCCAAATTTTGAGAAGTAATATCATTAACAATATTCTATTGGCAGAAATTTATGAATATAATACTTTGGCACTATCGTTTCTTGACCCAAATTGACCTTCCAAACTTCCCTACCTAGATATGTCTTAACACAATGGCGCTAGGATGTCTGAAATCAAAGAATTAAGAGAGAGTGGAAATTTAAATAGCTAAGAGGTGTTTGTCTGTTTGTATGTTTGATTGGGGTTTAACGTCGTACTCAAGGGTATTTCACTTATATGA
>JAQQZZ010128355.1:0-13109 GCA_030265115.1 Mopalia vespertina | reverse complement strand
AAATACAGCTCCATCTCTGCCTAAGTCACTCACAGAATGTGTGAAATACAGCTCCATCTCTGCCTAAGTCACTCACAGAATGTGTGAAATACAGCTCCATCTCTGCCTAAGTCACTCACAAAAGCTGGTGTCAAAGAAAAGAAAGTGTTTAATTTCATGTATACATGTATTTAGCTTCAAATATACATGTATGTGAAAAGTGTGAAACATTGTGTAAATATAATTGACTTATATTAATAGACTTTGTAACATGCATAAACATGACCTAAATAGTAACTTTTTTCTATTTATTCCCTATAAACAATTCAACCTAATTAATTTGTATGCAATTACTTTGATTTTTTTTTATCAGTTGTAGTTGGCTTCTCAACATTTTTTCATATCAAATTCAAATAGCTCATAGATTACTTTGACAAACATCCAATATGAAAAATTGTTTATAGTTTATAGAACTAGGTGTGCTTAGGCGTGGACGAGCGATTGCATGCCTTTAAAATGACGTTCATTTGTCTACATGTGAACTGGATTTCTGTAATTTTATGTGTTTTTTTATTTATTCATTTGATAAAAGTTATACATGAAAATATGGCAAAATGTTTTTCAAGAGTTAGTCATCCTGTTTTTATCAGAAGCATTCTCCTCCCTTGTGGACAATTATAAAAAAAGGCTTCAAGCACTACACAAACTATTATTATTTTCCTCAGGTTGCCATGGAGACCAAGACTCTTCCGCCAGGTATGGGTGGCAATAATGTAAGTGCTGTTTACTGTTTTTTGGTGGTTTTTGTTCTCAAAGTGGCTGTAATTACTGCTTGTATAACTAGAAAAAACTCAAGTGAAAGTTTCAATAGAGGAGTTACCAAAATTTGTTTGGTATAAATAAGAATATACCTGCAGTGACCTCATACAGTTTTGTTAGGCTTTTATAATGCCACATGTAGTTATTTAGGGCAATCACATAAGTCACTATTCTTCACAAAGTTCAAGCTCAAATAGGTAATTTCCGGGTCTTCATTTCAATGCCAGTCTCAACTCTACTTTGCCAAAAGTTAGGTGGACATGATGTCATTGGATAAAACATCCTGGCAGTGATGGGTTTTGGGTGTATTTCACACATAAATACATTATCAGCTGTGACGGACATACAAATAAGAAATCAACAGCATCACTGCATCAGAAGCCACTATTAAACTGAAACCTGGAATCCTTGGCCTATTAAGGCACATTGGACTAAATCTGCAAAACTAAACCTGGTGTGTTACCACTTTTGTGTGAATCTTTCTTAGGCTAATTTCTATGTTGGATATGATATTTTTCAGGCTGACATTGAACTTGGATGGGCTATAAAAGCTTATGAACATGCTGAGACTTATTTTAATGTAAGTAACACTGGGAGAATAGGGTACCTCTGTTTGCATTTCTTAAAATGTACTATGGGAGACTTGAAATTTCAAATAAGGGCTGTTTCAGGCAGTCCTCTGAAGTCAAATTCGGTGCCCTTTTAGTGACGATATAACTGATAATTGTGTGACATTATTTGAAAACAAGACTGGCTAACATTTGATACTCTCAGTGTACATGCTCGGGGTACCTGTAAGCACAAATTAAGAATACATGTATGTTGATGTATAAGAGTTCTAGACTTTAAGTTGTAACTATACAATATGAATAGTCATGTTTCAGCTACCGGTACATATAATTATTGTTCGACAAACTTAAGTTTTTGAGCAGAGGAAAAGAAAATTGCTATAAGAATCAATAATTCATGTATTTTTGAGTATTAAATGAATATGGGTACAGTCTGTCTACATTTCCATTCAGAACCACTTCTATGGAGCAATTTTAATGGTGCAAACTGATACGGTCAATGTGACAATGCACCAGGTTAAATCCCATCACAAAAACCATATGTGTTATAGTTTTTTTCTGCATTATGCTTGGTGAACCTGGTGGGTGTTGACAAACTGGTACAATTTGTCTGACATGCATCATAACCCCTGTAGTTGGTGTTCTCCTGAAAGCGATGTCTTCCAGCCTTTCCTCAAGCATTATCCATCACCATATCAGTTCAGAGATTCTTACTTACATATATGAAAATTCTTTATCAACACTCCAAAATGATATTAACATATGAATTTGTCTTTATATTTCAGATTTTACAATCTGTGGACACAACACATTTAAAATTAACAAAAGTAGATGATGAACTTTATCGTGAATTCCGCTCCATGTTCCCAGGCTTTAAAGTGGATTTGTTACTTGAAGATGAAATAAAAAATGAAGAACACAAGGCTGTGAGTGTTTCCCCTCGGTGAATTATGGCCAATGATTGGCCTAGGATTATTGTCTGTCATCCTCATGTCCGTCCCTCTGTCTTTTTTACTGCTAAAGCTGGAGAATTTGGACTTATTATGGATTGTTATAAGATTGTGCACCCTTTTGAAATTTTACAGATAAACACTGTAATAAGAATAAGTCATTGCCTTCAATATGTGTTTTTAAGAATAATTGCCGTTTATAGAATATCTCAATAACATGGTCGGTTGAATTATCACGTTTACACAATCTATACGTAAGCTGTCTAGGAAACACTATCAAAATCAAGGGCTTAGGCAGACACCCGTCCAAATGGACACGCTGAAGTGAACCATTGCCTCATTTGGACACCCTGTTTTAAGAAACTTTAACATGCAGGAGATAACAAAACTGCTAAAATTGGACACCTAGTTACTTAAAAAGTGCACAAAATGACAATTTTGGACACCATACTTTTGATTTCTGGCTAAGCCCCTGATCAAAATACAGCTTTATTTGATTGCATTTTACAGAGTTATCTCTTTTTTTCTTACTTTTTATGTTTGCTGTAAACCTACTTGATGTTAAATGGCCGAATGAAGTTATGTACCATATATTCTTCATCTTACATGTATAGGACTAAATGTATTGCAGTATGCTCAATACTAAGGTATTTGGAGTACAATTTCAGGAGTTAATTCCCATACTAAAAATCTGTATGTTTTACTCTTTACTTTGGAAGTGAACAGTATGTTTTAATTTAGCAGTGTTAAGAATCACAACTCAATAGATGGCATATGATTTATTTAAACTGTATAAATGTATTTTCAGAAATGGAGGGATTTTTGCAATGATTTTAAGGGGAGAGTAGAAGATTATAATTTTGGAACATTGATAAGACTGAACTCGAAAGAGGATTACTCAGAAAAAAATTCAACTTTAGGTATGTTTTTTTGTTGTTACTAGCCCCTAATTCTCCTCAGGACATATTGAGTCCGCATGGTACATATAATATATTATATATATATTACATGGTACATATAATATATTATATATATATTACATGGTACATATAATATATTATATATATATTACATGCACCATGCTGACTCAATATGTTTCTGAAAAACTGTTCTTACATGTATATTGCCAAAAAAGGGTAGTGTTGAACCAGTGAACGGAATGTTGAATGGGGTTCATAATAATAGATTTACCAATATGGTCCTGGAAAACTGTTCTTACAATGTATATGTGTATATTGTCAAAGGAAGGTGGTCTTAAACCTGATAACAGAAAGTTCAACATTCCATTACAGAACTTTTCTGATCTACAGCACAGCACTTTGTCTTGCCAGTAAATATTTCTAAGCGAAGATGGTTCATTTTCTAAATTCATAAAAATGTCTATGAAGCCTCTTATTTTTTATTTATTTATATTTGATTTGTTTATTTCAGTTCCGAGGGCACAGTTTTTGGCAATAGAGATTGCCAGGAATAGAGAAGGATGTAACCGTATCATTCAAACAAAATTTGTGAAGGACAAAAAAGCTGCTGGTGATAAATCATAGCAGTGGCTGAACTCAAATTTTGGACAAATGATGTGTACCTGAACTTATATTGCACCCACCCACAATCAACGAGTGACACTGCAACATGTTTGGATAGTATATATATTACCTGGATCTGGCGCTAAGGTCTCTAGCCACAACATCTGGTGTCGTGAGGAAAATTTGCATCATGCTTACTATCCAGGTTACAGAGCCAGTCTCGAAGGAGGCTTTTTGTGGTGTCTCATTTTGTTTTACCTATCAAATATGATGTGTTTAGGGTCAGTGGAAGGCCTGCTTCCCTGTGTTATGGTTTTTAAGCTGTTTACTTTGTTAACCGAATCAATACTGAAGGAAAAATAAACTTGGATAGTTGAGAACACTCCATTGATTGATTGATCGATCGGTGTTTTACGCCTTGCTTATTTCACTTATATGACGGCAGTGTATTCCAACAATAATTTACACTAGCACAAACATGATGTGAAGTGTTTTCATAATGTTGGAAAGTTAATTTTCCTCCAGCGCTAAGTAAAGACAGCATTGCTACACTTCAAACAAACTGCCCTTACTTAGCCAGAGGGCTAGAACACTTCGGAAGCAGTGTATATTCGTGGTATGATTAAATTTTAAATAGGAACTCAAAACCGCCATGACAGTTGTTTTATTGACTCCCATCAGTTTACACATGAATGAAGCATGTTCCTCACTGGTATTTCACTGAATTCAAACCAATCGATCATCTTCTAGAGGAATAGACAATTTCCTTAAAAAGATCTTAATCTTGGTAATTTTTATATAATAGGCTATTGGTAACCTACAGAAACGAATAACAATATATATTGTATATCACATATGCTGAGATGTAAGTTTCATACTTGAGATACATGTTTGCAGTTTTTGACATTAAACTCTGATTTAAACAGCATCGTGTCCTAGGGCTTTTGCAAACAATTGTGGCACATTTTATTGCAATAACTCCAGACATGGAAGTCAAGTACAGTATTTATATTATCATGAATGAGTAATATTATGGAAATTAAACATGAATGCTTCCAATTCTGGTTTTTGTCTACTTATTGTCAACTAGGCTATCAAAATTACTGCCTGCGGTCATGGCTACTATTTATAGGTGTCAACTATCAGGTATATGAGGGAGTCACATGATGTGGCTCCAGCAATCAGTTTTTTATTTTATTTTATGAGGTTTCCTCTCACTTTTCCACTGTAGCAAGGAACAGTGTGAAGCGGACAATCCATCATATAAGTGAAATACCCTCGAGTATGATGTCAAACCCCAAACAAACAAGTTATCGAAATGATAGAAATCAATCATATAGAAACTATTACATACAAGCTTCTACTTCGATGTACTGTTCACAGGATCAAGTCCATCTGTTGACCCTCCGCTATATAAGGGTTGCACAATGTGGCTCCGGCAATAGCGGGGGTGGTTTTACAAGGTTTCCTCTTGGTTTTCCATTGTAATGGTAAACAGTGTGAAGTGTACAATCCGTCATCATATAAGTGAAATACCCTGGAGTAAAATTTAAAAACACAAATCAAAACAAACAAAAATCCACCCACCCATCTGTTTAGTTAGAAAAAACCCATTAACATGTAAGACAAAGGCTTTACAAATTTTGAACTCTTTCCAGCCTGTCTAAATGAAATGTCTATGTAATTTCTTCACACCAAGCATATGCATCGTTTAAGATACAATTAAACACTTTTTACTTGCAAGAAATGCATTAACTGGGTACCGCAAATAGGTTAAACATTGGGTAACTTTCGTGTTTTGCTGCAAAAATAGCTACATCATGAGGTCTTCATTGTGTACATATAGGTACACACATTCTCCAATGTGAGACTGACTGACCGACACACTTCCAGGATTTCACCAGCTTTTATATTAATTGGATAATTTGAAAAACTACCGACATGTAGCAATACATATTTTTATTGCATGTGATAAAATAAACTTAAATGCTGAAAAAGGAAATAATTCATTACAATACAGGACTCCACCTTTTAATATCAAACAATTATTGGTTAAATATCACAAATCATTTAACTTTAAGCCTCTCATTTATTTATCCTGCAGATTTGTTTGACACAGACAATATTTACTCTAAAAGTTCATTTTAACGACGATTTAGCCAATTAAGCCTTTGATACTGTATTTATTTTTTTTTGTAGTGAAAGACATTTTTGCTCGCTTCCACTGGGATTTAAGCTTCGGTCTCTAGCCAGCACTCTTACCAACTGAGCTACAAAGGTTCACGGTAGAACTTTGATAATGTATGTTTATTATTAGGACACCTGACAGTTATCAAATTCTTGTGCGTTGAAATAACACATGCCAAAGATTTATTTGGGGTTTAACTTGGATAATAACTAACCATCACTTTTTTGAAAATAAAAGAAAATGATATTTAAAAAAAAAAGAATGTCAAGCCAAGTGAAAATTTCCCCATATAATTAGACCACCTAGACTACTCAGCCACCAGACATTTATTGCTGGCGAGTCGGTGCCTAACCCTGAGGGTTGTCGGTTCACTTCTCGGACATATTTCAACATGCCAAATTTTCTCAACTAGAATCTGTTCAAACTGAAAGTATTCTCCCAAAATAATGAAAACACGGCTTACACTTCTGAAAGACACAAAAATAAAATCATAGACCTGCATTCTTGAATAAATTTATCACAAAAATGAGAAGTATTTGGATTTTAACCTTCCTATAAATTTGATGTTTGGCCAATTGTTTATACACACTAACACATTTGGTTGTATGCCACTATTTAATACAAATTAATCTCAATGATGAATGTTAGAACACAGAGTGAACACTAAATATCCCTAGTTTCATTTTATTAACTCAATGCACCAAAATTTCTCAGTTTAAATATTGAGAGTGACATTAAGTTGGGATGTGTAATATTTGCCTAACAGAAGGTAGGTTGCTAAAATACTTCTAAAAGCTTTTTTGCACACTGATACCAAACCGACCTTTTTTTTTTCATATAAATTACTAAGAACCTAAAGATATGTAAAAGCTTATTATTCAATATTACTGCAAGTATATGGACTTCATATTTGATATTTTTTGAAGTCTTTCAAATATTTCTGTTACCCAAACATTTTGTAAACTGAGAGGATATATTTTGTGGTTTGATGTATTTTCTATTTAATGTTAAAAAGACAACAAAAATTGTTGGCAATAGCAACTCTCTCCCATTTCTAATGATAAAAAATAGACCTTCAGACTTGCATATTAGCACAAATTTTCTTCACAGTAATGACAATATAAGAAAAACGTATCTCATTAACTTAAATTAATTTAACAAAACAATATACAGTATATACACATAACAATGTACTAAATCATTTACAAAAGAGTATTGGTTCAGATGAAATATCAACTGTGAAGTTTAGTTTACATCTGAAGCTTCACCATAGAAGAGATCAAATGAAAAATAAACATGACTGATGGTATCTCATTGGGATGTTGATTCAAACAAAAACCTCTGGGGGTTGCACTGTGACACGGTCAACTGTATGGACTGCTAACCCCCCTTCAGAGTGTTCTACTGCTCACAGGTTTGGGCCTGCTTTTAAGGCCAGGTGAAAAGGGAAGTTTTATGATTATTGGGGAGATCACAGTGTTGTACATCTTCCCAATTATCCACCGTTGCTGAGAATGCAAAATTGTCATTTAAGTGAAATACCCATGAGTACCACTTTAAAAAACAAACAACCCTATGTTTTTACTTCTTCCAACAGTACATGAATAATTGATCACCCAATCAAAAAGAAAATAACTGGCAAAGTTTAACATTACATACAATGACATGCATGATAGGATTAATAAAAACAGGAAAATGATACTGTATAATTGACTTGTACCCATCAAGTACAAACCTCGTAGCATAGTACACACGTTTATATTATTTTTAAAACTGAATTGGATTATAATCAAATAATATTTTCATCTTTTCATCTGTTGAGCAATTTCTTCACTGAACATATACGCCAAGTCAAAAAAAAAAAAAGCATTGCACGCGAAAAACATTGATACAAAAGTAATATTTTGTAATAGGAATTATTTACAAACATAGCTTTACAATGTAAATTATATTATTAGCAAAACTCACCTTTCCTGTCAATATGACAGTTTATGTCTTTTAAGTTCAATATGACAATTTATCAGACATCTGATAAATTCAGGATTAAACTACATTTTAGCTAATTTCTTCATTATTTGATCACATTGGTTTATTAAGAAGTCTTTATGTGGTACATATTACAATACTTTGATCTTGTATGATTGTGTTCTACATTTTAGGTAATTCATTATTTAGTCTGTTTGATTGGGGTTTAACATCGTGCTCACGGGTCTTTTACTTATATGACAACGGATTGTCCACTTCACAATGCTCCTTGCATAATTACGATGGAAAACCAGGAGGAAACCTCGTAAAAACCACCCCATGGTTGCTGGAGCCACATTGTGTGGCTCACTCATATACCTGATGGTCGACAGACAGACTTGATCCTGTGAACAGTAAATCGAAGTAGGATTAGTAAACGCACGCACTACCACTAAGCCACGGCCACATCATTATTTAGATTGTAGAAAAATTTACTACATAATTTAAACCTAGTGTGACAATGTTTGCAACTGATATTCTAAAAACAGTGTTAAAAGATTATTAAAGTGGGGTGTAATTCGGAGGACACCTCGTGACAATGTTGGTCGACAGAAAGAAACAAGTTAGGTACCATATTCAGAGTCCCCTTCCACCTAAGGGGCAATGACCTGTAACCCTAACCTAGTGCTTTCAATGATGAATTGTATTTTATTACCCTTTACATTTTGCGCTACTTCATAAAAAGAACAAATTGGTGAAGTTTCAATTGACCTTTGCTTGAAGCATTAGAGTCACAAGTATTATCCCATCACATTCCCTTTGGTATAAAGTCATCATTTTTAAACCATAGAGAATAGAATAATGATGCAGACAAATTGTTCTCCATCAATTTTTTTTTTTCTTCAGTTAAATTTCGAATACAAATTTAAATATGTTTGTTTGATTGGGGTTTAATGCCATACTTAAGGTTATTTCACTTACATGATGGCTTAGTTTAAGCATGTGCATGTAAAATTAAAACCCGTAATCATTGAGAATACTGATTTGTAACACGAAGACTTTCTAAATAAACATTAGTTTGATTATTTTGACAAGCTGCTGTCCCTAACTCACTTACATAATAGGTTTGCCTGCGATAAATCCATGCCCACAGGTAACAAAAGTTGCCCCTAACACTTTTCTGACAATATTGACAGCAGTCACTTCAAAATTAATAAATTTAAAAAACCGCACAGACAAAAATTATAGCCAAGAAACCTAAACTTACAAACTCCTCTGCATATTAATAATTCAATTCCAGGACAAAAAGGTGAATCTGGTCTATTGAAGTTTGGCTTGACCAGGTGAATCTGGTGTAGTGAAGTTTGGCTTGACCAGGTGAATCTGGTGTTGTGAAGTTTGGCTTGACCAGGTGAATCTGGTGTAGTGAAGTTTGGCTTGACCAGGTGAATCTGGTCTAGTGAAGTTTGGCTTGACCAGGTGAATCTAGTCTAGTGAAGTTTGGCTTGACCAGGTGAATCTGGTGTTGTGGAGTTTGGCTTGACCAGGTGAAACTGGTGTAGCGAAGTTTGGCTAGAACAGGTGAATCTGGTGTAGTGAAGTTTGGCTAGAACAGGTGAATCTGGTGTAGTGAAGTTTGGCTTGACCAGGTGAATCTGGTATAGTGAAGTTTGGCTTGACCAGGTGAATCTGGTCTAGTGAAGTTTTACTTGACCAGGTGAATCTGGTGTGGTGAAGTTTGGCTTGACCAAGTGAATCTGGTCTAGTGAAGTTTGGCTTGACCAGGTGGATCTGGTCTAGTGAAGTTTGGCTTGACTAGGTGAATATGGTCTAGTGAAGTTTGGCTTGACCAAGTGAATCTGGTCTAGTGAAGTTTGGCTTGACCAAGTGAATCTGGTCTAGTGAAGTTTGGCTTGGCCAGGCTTTTTTTTTTTTTATTCAAACAGAAGTGAGATTGCAAACAGAATAATTTGTTTATAAATTTTGACTAATGAACTGAAGCCAGATTAAAATTTTTTATTTCAATGTCTATCTAGGATTTTTATCTTCAAGAGCAACTAGACAACACAAATACCACAAAGAGCCAATCTTTGATTGTCCTCGGAAAGTTCAAAGTAAAACTACTGTTTCCCAAAGAGAAAAAGGGAAAATAATTTAATATATCCAACTCCACCACCTGTCATAAAACTACAGTAAGGGAAATACTAGAATGATATTGAGATATATAAAGACTAACACACATATAATCAGACAGTAATTGTCAGAAGTTACAAGTTATAACTCCAAACAAAGTCGGAACCATTTTGAGTCCATCAATCTGAGCTGTGAGTGAGGAGCCATAAGCTTTAGCATTCCCAATATCTTGTTCCAACTTCGTTTCCAACTCCTGAAAAAGAAAACATCAAAAACAAGGCAATTAGAACTGTGATTTAAGCATGATATTATAAACTGAAACAACAGTATAAGCAATTGGTTTGTGGCCTTATTCTGAAAACCTTTATCACAACGAAATATTTCTTGTGCAATTAGTAAGAGATTCAACATTAAGTGGAAGAGGAGATCTTAGTTCACATCGATGCATTTCTGATTTCTTCATTTTATAAGGGAGAAACCAATTCACACTCTGTATAATTAGTAAGAGACTCCAGTTCTAAAAATCCCACAATGATCTTTTAGATGTTTTGACAGCGTGAAAAGTTGACCTCAAAAGCTTGATCAGTACACTGATGGGGTCCAACGGTCTGATGCACAACAGTCTGAGTAACCGACACCACACTCATGGTTAAGTGAGCCGGAGTAAATATGTTGTACACAACAGTATCTAACAAGTGGTTCAAAGAGGACCCTCGGCTATCTAAGCTAGGCATTCAGGTGAAAACAGCAGTTAGATTGGTAGGTTAGATGTACCAGTGAGCCAAACTAAAAAAACTTAACCCAAAAGGTAAGCATAGGATATGAATGGTAGTAGCTAAACATGAACCACCACAGCCAAATTTCCTCTCTCTCAACAAAAGCTTTCCTTCATTTCACTAAGACAAGCTACAATGAGAGCAAACATACCTTATATTCCTGTATTTGCTTACACATTGCCAAATTATCAGTTTGGGACATCTTTAGACTTCTCCTGAGTTGTCGTATTTCCTGATCTCGCTCTACAATACAAATGTGGTAAGGCATTAATGAAACTTACTATTTAGTCTTCATCACAATTTTTTTTGTGACCTTTGTATTATTTACATGTACACATATATGCTTATAAAATATCAGGATTTCTATCACTGGTAAAAGTTATATTTCACTGTTATTAAGTAATAAAGTCTGTTTGATTGGGGTTATAACATTATACTTTAAAGAGAAGGAAATCAAAATCTCTGTGGGACAAAACTAGAAAAAACACACCCTGATGTAATTAATATCACACTGAATTGTTTCAAAGAGTCGACACAGTGTACAAATTTCCCCAAAGCCAACATGCATTTGGGTAAAATACATCGGCAAATGACGACCTTCACGTTTTTAATGTGTGTGAAAATGGAGAGACTTTTATGAAATAGTCCTCAACAAAAAGAAAATAATACATTTGAAAGAAAGAATTATCTTGTCTTGACAGATTTCTGCTATTTCTAGCTTTTCGTTTATTGTGTAACCTTAGGACGTATTTAGTAAACTCGACAGAGGTGTATAGTTTTGATCACACTTGGTAGTTCATCCATCTATGTAAGTGTTAAAGGGAAAGACCACTGATTTTCAACCAAAACTTATTATTTTTAATGCATATTTTCAAAGACAACCATCTGTAATGCACTTGCAATCGAACTAGCATAGCCATTAATTAGTTAATTTAAAAAGCGGAACTGACATTATTGTAAATGTAATAGCTCCTTGAACAACTGGCCCCCGGGGTGGTTTGCTTTATATATCGATTTTCGAAAAACCTTTCTCATCGTCTGGTTACTTCTTTAGATTAACCTTGGTAGGTCTAACTAGAATGTGTGGCCCATCGATATCATCGCTTATAAGAGTGAGATATTGATCCTACCTTTATTTTTTAAATGGAAATCTTGTATAAAAGCCTCTATATCAATGGGATTAGAGAGTTTTGGGTCACTGTCACTGCTGTCAGAGACTGAACCAAGGCTGTCATGGTTACCATCTCCTGATGATGCCAGGTTTCCCTGTTGTTGTAGTTGTTGTTGATGTTCATTTTGTTGTTGTTCTAGCTCCTTCTCTAATTCACCTACAAATATCATAATTTCTTGAATGTTGCGAGCATGTACACATTATACCAAGAAATTTTTTAATGTAGATTAACCATACCATATAATACTGCATAGGTTTCGCATTAAATCAGTACACAAATTTACAATTAAAAGGTATATGAAAAGTTACTAAAATCCCAATGGGCCATATTTTCAAGTATTTTAAAAAAAAGTCTTGTTGTCTTCAGAGTGTGTAGATTTCTTTGATAGGTTTTGTTTGTTTGTTTGTGTGATTGATGTTTAACATCATGCTCAAGGGTATTTCACTTATATGATGCTAGATTGTCCACTTCACATTGCTTCTGCCTAAATATGGTGGAAAACTGGGAGGAAACCTTGTAAAACCAACCCAGCATTTGTCGGAGCCACATCATGTCACTCACTCATATACCTGAGGATCGACAGGCGGACTCGATCCTGTGAATGATAAATCGAAGAAGGATTTGTAAGCGCACATGGCACACACTACCACTAAGCCACTGCCGCAGACCATTGATAAGTAACAGAATTCAGACACTAACAGTTACCAAGTATAAGAATTTGTTTATTATAATGTAACCTACCAGTTATAGCCTGTAGATGTTGTCTACCAAACATATGTTCTTTCTTGTTATGTAATGAGCTAAAGTACTGGTCACAAACTCGACAGTACAACTCAGACATGTAGTCTTCCTGAAAATATCAAAAAGAGGGTTTTAAATATTAGCAACAATAAATTGATTGATTGGTGTTTTACACAATGCTTTAGTGTATTTTGTAGAAAATATTGAAATGACATCAGCTTTCATTGGGAACTATGCAACACAGTAACTGTTACCAGGTACCAGGATGATCATATAGCACATGCCTATGTACAT
>JAQQZZ010128343.1:0-28463 GCA_030265115.1 Mopalia vespertina | reverse complement strand
GTTTTTAATGTGTTTTCTTATGGTCGGTCAACCCCGGTGCTGTACATGTGCCCCCCCCCCCCCCCCAACCCCCCTCTCTTCCCTTAGACTTGATAAAGCGATATTTGATAATAAATTGATGGTATAGTCTAATGATGGACATTAATGTGCTCAGACGTGCTCATATAACTTATAAATACGTTTACTGCACAATATTTCCGACAACCAACCAAATGCCTTCCTCCGCCAATTGACACGTGTTTAACCAATGCTCAGCTGATGTAAACACCACGACAGGGAGTTGATGCCGAGGCACGCAGACTGTCTGTGAGAACAAACCGTTTGCCTGTATTCTCTGTGACACTCGTCGAAAGGGAATAATGGTGATTCTTAAAAGCAATCAATACTGACTGTTTGTTGAACACAGGACACGAGTGAGAAACGAGCCTCCACAAGATATAACTAGAGATACCCATCATGTACTCCCATAAACACCGCTTGGGTCAATACTGTTTATTTTCTTGATAGCATTTTATATTGCATAGTAGCGGGAAATTCGTTAGTTTCAACGTAAGCTGTGTATCATTATTTGAGAAAACCTGCAACATATGGTCAAAGAGTAATCCGATTATACGTTATGGTTAAACAAGATAATGATGGTAAACTGTGGACAGACAATTCATCACTAACAATTTATACGACTGTAAAATTCGTGTATTACTATACTAAATGCAATGCATTCTTTGGGGCTATTGCCGTTTCATTGTTAGTCACATTTCAATAACAGTTTTAGTTGTAGTGATTCAAAATTTCAGCAAGAATAAAGACAGCATTGAATGACAAATGAGGAAATATATCTAAGGTCAACGAATTGTAGGCTATGTTGGCTTCTGCGCTTTCTGTATTATCCACTCACACAGCTTTTTATATGAGAAATATTTAGCAGGGGGGTATGGTGTCCGTTAGCGACATACTAATATAAATAGACGAACGGACTTAATATTAGAGCCAGCAAGTCACGTCGTGTGATCTGCGATATTTAATGTCATTCACTCCACTTTCGGGTGCCCATCCATTCTTTCTAGTTCTAGCATAAACGGAAAGTTTTAAACAATTACATGTCAATTCTCCTTCCAGTCCTACAGCTGCACGTAACTGAAACATAGAAAACAACTCTGAAAGATAGGTAGCGATGCACCCGGAAGTAAAATAGAAGTGAACGAGACTCTCCATCTTACCAGGAAGTCACGAAACGGGGCACTTCTTTTAGACACAGTTACGAACAAATTCAGCTACTTAAAAATTTGAAAATGTGTAATATGGAACAACTTTTTTATTTGAGAAAAAATGAATTTTTAGTATCTTTAAAAAAGGAATTGCATTGATCTACAGCTGAAGGACATCATATTAGTCCCGGTGTATTTATACAGCTATAATTTGCCTGGCTACGACCGCACATTTTACGCCATTTTAGCGACATTTTCTCGATGTCATGTAGTCTTCAGTTACTATGTTGATACTGAAATCTCCGGGGAATGTTCATCATCCGATGGTATCTCTATATATAGACTCCTATAAAGAGACCATGCGACATAACGCTGCATGCTTTTTGTATTCTTTTTGTATTTATATAGCTTGCCTCCTACTTTGTACATATTTCACCAGTGTGCGTGTTACAATTGTAATCAAATATAGCCCTATTAAAAGAAAAATCTTCGATGTCAGCTTCATCTCATATACGTTATAATAGCTGTAACCAGTCTGATAACAAGGAAATCTTAATTGACTGCCCGAGCTGACCGTATCTCAGCTCGAGCTGACTCAATCCTACAATGAAGGGCCTTACATGACGTCAGACAATGAGCGGTTCATAGAAGATCACCCTGTCAATTGTCCATTGGCATTAAAGGATACAGTGCACGCCGATTCAGGGAAACGAGTTGACCGTTACTAAGTCGAGGAGAGAAGATCTCTGATTGGCCGTTCTGGACCAGCCAATCACTGCCGTATGAGTTTATCTTCACTATGTAATTACAGCTGAATAACGCATCAGACGAGTCATCTTAACAACACTAATAATAAACATACTGTTCAAAACCCCAGACTAAAATATCAAAACGTCAACTAAAAACCAACTGCAACTTCAGAAATAAAATAAACAAGAAGTATAAGTCTGCCTCGGCCCGACACTACACCTACTCATTGTATATGGACACTCAGCCGGACACCACACATAATCACAGTACACTGAGACTCGAACCGACACAACACCTACTCAAAGAATACTGACACTCAGCCCGATACCACACATACACACTCACAGAGACTCGAACCGACACCACACCTACACATAGTACACCGAGGCACAGCCCGACACCACAGATACACATAGAACACTGAGACTCGAACCGACACCACACATAATCACATACACATAGTGCACTGATGCTCTCGAGCCGACACCACACCTACTCAAAGTACACAGACACTCAGCCCGACACCACACACAAAAACATACACATCTATGTAGTACACGGAGACTCCGCCCGACGCTACACCTACACATAGCTCACTGAGACTCGGCCCGACACCACACCTACACATAGTACACTGAGACTCGAACCGACACCACACATACACATAGTACACTGAAACTCAACCCGACACCACACATAATCACATACACATAGAAGACTGAGACTAGAACCGACACCACACATGCACATAATGCACTGATGCTCTCGAGCCGACACCACACCTACTCAAAGTACACAGACACTCAGCCCGACACCACACATCAAAACATACACATCTATGTAGTACACGGAGACTCTGCCCGACGCTACACCTACTCATAGTACACTGAGACTCGAACCGACACCACACATACACAAAGTACACTGAGACTAGAACCGACACCACACATACACATAGTACACTGATACTCTCGAGCCGACACCACACCTACTCAAAGTACACTGACAGTCAGCCCGACACCACACATGCACTTGTTACACGGAGATTCGGCCCGACAGCACACATACAAATAGTACACTGACACTCGGCCCGACACCACACCTGCAAATAGTATACTGACACTCGGCCCGACACCACACCTACACATAGTATACTGACAATCGGCTCGACACCACATCCAATACTTAGGCCTACATGGGGGTAGTGTATACTAACGTCTAACCCGATGCCCCCTTAGTCACAGTATACCGACACTCCGCCCAACAACACTCTTACATGCGGTCAAAGTATGCCGACACCAGACCTAGTCACAATTTTTTTACACTCAGCCTGACACAACATGTATATGTGGTCACAGAATACAGACATGTAACCCGAGACCTCCTCCTAGTCATAATATACTTACATACATAGGCCTACTGACACCTGATACACCACACGGTCCACACCTAGTCACAGTATACTATCACCCATAAAATGTCACTATGCTGTCTACTGGATCGGTATTTCAAACATTCACAGTACTTAAACCTGATGCCATACCCAGTCACAGTCTACAGACACCAGGTCCGATACTACACCTAGTCATATACTTAAACCTGTAACATTACAAACTGTGGATATAACTTCATCTACGTGTAAGTTACATTATGTGCAGTATTACGTACAAGCCATATTTTCCTCTGTAACATTGCAAACTGTGGATATAACTTCATCTACGTGTAAGTTACGTTATGTTCAGTATTACGTACAAGCCATATTTTCCTCTGTAACATTGCAAACTGTGGACATAACTTCATCCACATGTAAGTAACGTTATGTACAGTGTTAAATACCAGCTATATTTTCCTCTGTAACATTGCAAACTGTGGATATAACTTCATCTACGTGTAAGTTACGTTATGTACAGTATTACGTACAAGCCATATTTTCCTCTGTAACATTGCAAACTGTGGATATAACTTCATCCACATGTAAGTAACGTTATGTACAGTGTTACATACCAGCTATATTTTCCTCTGTAACATTGCAAACTGTGGATATAACTCCATCTACGTGTAAGTTACGTTATGTACAGTATTACGTACAAGCCACATTTTCCTCTGTAACATTGCAAATTGTGGATATAACTCCATCCAGATGTAAGTTACGTTATGTAGAGTGTTACATAACAGTCATATTTTCATTCGTAACATTACAAACTGTGGATATAACTTCATCCACATGAAAATTACGTTATGTACAGTGTTACATACCAGCCATATTTTCCTCTGTAACACTACAAATTGTGGATATAACTCCATCCAGATGTAAGTTACGTTATGTAGAGTGTTACATAACACTCATATTTTCATTCGTAACATTAGAAACTGTGGATATACCTTCATCCACATGTTAGTTACGTTATGTACAAAGTTACATACAAGTCATTTTTTCCGCCGTAACATTACAAACTCTAGATATAACTGCATCCACATGTAAGCTACGTTACGTACAGTTTTACATACCAGTCATATTTTCCTCTGTAACATTACAAACTGTGGATATAACTACATCCACACATTAGTTACGGTATGTACAGCGCTACATACCAGTCATATTTCCCCCGTAACATTACAAACTGTGGATTTAACGTCATCCACATGTAAGTTACGTTATTTACAGTGTTACATACCAGTCATATTTTCCTCTGTAACATTACAAACTGTGGATATAACTTCATCGACATGTCAGTTACGTTATGAACAGTGTTACATACCATTCATATTTTCCTCTGTAACATTACAAACTGTGGATATAACTTCATCCACATGTAAGTTACGTTTTATACAGTGTTACATACCATTCATATTTTCCTCTGTAACATTACAATCTGTGGATATAACTTCATCCACATGTAAGTTACGTTATGTACAGTGTTACATATCAGCTATATTTTCCTCTGTAACATTACAAACTGTGGATATAACTTCACCCACATGTAAGTTACGTTATGTACATTGTTACATACCAGTCATATTTTCCTCTGTAATATTACAAACTGTGGATATAACTCCATCCAGATGTAAGTTACGTTATGTAGAGTGTTACAAAACAGTCATATTTTCATTCGTAACATTACACACTGTGGATATAACTTCATCCACATGAAAGTTACGTTATGTACAGTGTTACATACTAGCCATATTTTCCTCTGTAACACTACAAATTGTGGATATAACTTCATCCACATGTAAGTAACGTTATGTAGAGTGTTACATAACAGTCATATTTTCATTCGTAAAATTACAAACTGTGGATATAACTTCATCCACATATAAGTTACGTTATGTACAGTGTTACATACAAGTCATATTTTCCTCTGTAACATTACAAACTGTGGATATAACTGCATCCACATGTAAGTTACGTTATTTACAGTGTTAGATACAAGTCATATTTTTCTATGTAACGTTAGAAACTGTGTGTAACGTTACAGATTTTGTATTTGCGCAACTGGTCAACGTTGAACAACGTTGTAAATTTTGTGTCATCGTAGCATGTTTGGGATGATTTGTAGTCTGCGCCAAGCTTGTGGTTATGTGATATATTCACGTACCGGTCGTGCCTTCTTAAATATATGTTACAGATTTAAATACCGACTATGTCTTTGTATGTGACATTGTAGATTCATATAGCGTGCACGTGTTTTTTAGTTGCCATGTAGATTCATATACTAGTGCCGGGTTTCCACGTATATTGGAGACTCAGATGCCGGCTATGTCTTTATAAAGGCCAATTCAAACCGGACGCGACGCGACATTCGCGCTGCACGAAAATAATGTAAAACACTACTTTTTAATAACAATTGCGGAAACTGCATAACATCAAATTGTACAATTTGACAATATTGATTTATTTATGTATCGTAAAAATAATTCCGTTTCACAATTTCAACAGCTTTGTGCAAATACATGTTTTTGTGTTTTGTACATCAAATCTTGCACGTTTTGCATTTTGAATGTAGCTACAATTTATATTGATGACCAACCCCATGACATTTTCTCACAGGAAAAATAACCTGTTCTAGAAAATTAAGTGGTCAATGTTGATTTAACCATGAATGTGACAATCGACTAAACCTCGCGTGATTGTCGTTATCGCGGAGTCACCACCAAGCTCGACTATGATAGGTCTAAGGTGTATGAGCATGCATCAGAATCACACAGTTTGTTACCCGCGCGGAAGCCTATATTTACCGCGGTATATATACGCATACTTCCCACATTCATCAACAAACCGACGTTAGAATATGCAAATTGAATTTAGGGAATATTGTGTTTTGATGAAGTGTGTATATTTAAGGACTGCTGAGCGGTATTGTGAGGATGTTTTGTTTTTAAAATAATATTATTTTGAAAATGGCCATTAGCAGGTGACTTGCGAACAATTTGTTCTACACCGTTGCATAAAACTAGTTCTATCATATGCCTTTTTGTGTCAATAATATCGCATTACTCAAGTCTTACGGCATTACGTTAATGATTTATATACCTGATATGTCTCTTTATTTTACAGCAGCCATTTGTGGGCTACGGAAAGCTGTATATTATGATGCGTTTTTCATGGCTATCTTTGCATCGCTGCAGACGCGTACGTAGGTCTATGCTTTATGTATACATAACTCTGGAGACTTATTTAGCGGAAAAATCTCTCTTCATTTATTCAAAATATATACACACGTGATTTTACTCTTTGGTATAAACGGATCAGCCGCAGCGCGTATTGTCAGCAAAATGCCGAAGGCTTACGATTCAGTGACGTTTAGTAGATATTATCATCACAATTGAATCAGGGAACGTTGCTTTGTGAGAGTAGCTTGGGCTTTTATAGACGGTCCGGAAGGGACAAACTTATATACATTTCCTGGAATTGCTTAAGAAACGAGTTTTGTGAATTCATTTGCTGTTAATTGTGCCCCATAGTCAAGGTGAAAACGACCCACAAAATGCAATGGTCTGCAGAGCATACTTCGGGAGCTTTGCAACGTTTGAATACAACGTGCTGAACAATTTAAATAAAAAAGCCAGTCTTGACAAGGGATAACATGTTTTCATTACAACACAAAACACTGCAATCGCATGGTATTCGCGTCAGTAACTATTCGATACATTTTAATACAGTAAAAAGACTATGTCTACGTCTATGTGGGTGGGTCCTTGAAGGTTATCGTGCCTCACGGTTGTGAATAGTGAACATATACGGGGTAAACCTTGACAATCTCTTAGGATCGTTGACTATCTCTTTTGGTCTGCCGGCCAGAGGCTCAAAATAAATGTATAGGCATAAATAAGTAAACAAATGTATATTGACACTGCAGCCAGTATAATTCTACAGAATAGCGCAAATCAATAAATTAGAAATACAACAGTATTGGGAACGTAGATAATTCCAATGTTTGATTATTGTAAACTTATTTAATAATACTCCACAGCTGTTACAGTGATATATATTTTTGACGTCAGGTGTATATCCATTTTGTCTACCGTATAGCCGTACTGTTTGATGCAGAGCTAAATTTACAGAGCATTTGATACGAAACCGCCAGCACTTTGTTGCCTAGTAAAACGTGTTCAGCGATGTTTAAACAACGGACAACACCCGCACGCGATTTAATAGGGCGATAATAGCGCTGCAAGCACGGTCTCTGGGACCTAGTCAAACACTGCATGCATAACGCTTTCCTGAAGCCTCTGGCGCAAAGGTTAGCCATATACTACAGCTATAGTCGGCCGGGTTTGCGGCAGCTTGACTCAGATCGGTTTATTATGTTATAAGCGGCGATCGTGTGTGTAGACATCCGTTACGAATTCAGCGTGTGTATTTCTGGGTCACACCGTATTGAGTATCAAGCCAAACGGGTAAAGAATGTACGTAGAGACATAAAGCTTATACAGTTAGCCCGTATCGTGCCGGTTGTCCGACATACACGTTGTGTGGGTCTTCCGACATGATCAACTGCTGTTCTAGATAGAAACACCGATAGACGGGCTAGTCTCTTTCTTTAATCACTTGTATCGATTAGAAGACAATAATCTATAAGTTAGTGTCTCGTAAGGCCTCACGACAGAAATGATTCAGACTGCGTACGTTGAAGCTGGTGTCTGGTCGAGATACGATTTGGATTGAATAACAGGGAAGAAACACTTAATGACAGAGCCGACTTCACTTAGATAACGATTTAAGCAAAAGCCAAACGGTCGTGCTGGTGACTATCTTCTATTGAACTGACTTCCTGGGGCTGTGACGGAACGCCATTTGGACCAGATGTAAGTAGCGATACCGTACTGATCCAACTTATCGTTTGTCGCCGAAATAGAAGGCGAACAAAAATATATCAATGTAATCTAATTGATCGCCCTACTGAAATTTATGGTCTTTGTGCATTTAATTTAAACGTCTAAAACGATTTGCAACTAAAATGATACATAGTCTTTTATAGACAGGTTGTAACAGTATGTCTCACCCATTATGTGGGCCACAATATATATACCAATCTATCATTCAATCAGCCGAACAATCAATCAACACTTCCATCAGTTAGTCAGGTAATCAAGTCAGTTAGTCAGTCAGTGAGACAGTCAGTCAGTTAATTCATTTATTGAAGATTTCATCAATCAATTACCCAACCAACCAACCAATCAGTCAACCAATAAAACAACCTACCAAACAACCAACCAATCAATCAATCAATCAATCAATCAATCAATCAATCAATCAATCAATCAATCAATCAATAAACTAACGACTTTAAACCAACCGGAACAACTGAACAAAATGTACTCCTTGATTTAAACTGTGTATTCTTGAACCATAAGAAATTTGCTAGGTTTATTTAACAGTAGGGAATAGTGTGTATGCGCTGGAAAATAGTCGTCAGACGAACAAAATGTCGATTGTAATGCATATTGAAACATCTATCACGGCCGAGTGTACTAATGACACTACAAAGGCGAGAATCTCGCAAGGATTAGCCGATTGAATAAATACCTTTTATTTATAACCCGATTCAGGATGCCGAGACAGAACAAGGCATTGTGTAGAACATCCTGTATATACCAATGTTTCAGCGGGGTTACTTGGAACCATGGCCGCGTCACATATAGCTTTTAAAAAATCTAACTAACGAGTTTGGGTTTAACAAAAGAACAACACACGTTTAAGAAACATCAGATTGGCCAAGACGCAAGGATTTTGCGATCGCAGTATGGTTATCTTTTTATATGCTGTGGACTTGTATAGATATTATTTGCCATTATATGTACCATGGCCTTATCAAAACATAATTTATTTAAATGTCTACCAATATGGCTAAGGTTTGACTGCCGGTTCGCCAAACTCTAGCTGTTCTGGTATACGGGCTTTATGAGCCGTGAATTGAGGAAGTTATGGCGAGATTTTCTGATGTACTTTTTTCGCTATCGCATTTGATTAGACGCGTTCGAACATATACACCCAAGAAACCTGATAGTTGACAGCGAATAGCGTTGAGTCATTATGCCCAATATAAGAACAGTCGAAGACTATCGCCATTCGGTAATCGATACTATATATAATCAATCATTTGAACCGATTTGTCGGGGGAAAATAACAAAACCACAGGTAGGAATTTATTTTATTGCCATGCATGATTTAGGAATAACATATCTTTCCTGTTGCCCGGGTGCTCTCAAACGTTTAAAGGGCAACAATAAGCCGATCTGTTGTGGTGTATTTGAATTACGTCCTGTGATGTCTTGTCTTTGTTTGGTGCCAGTGGCTTTGAGGGTAGTTTCCTTCTACCATTGGGCTGGCACGCCGTCATGGGAGTAAAATAGCCCTCAAATTTTCTAGTCTATTTATTATTTGATACATTTTGTGCAGACGTTCTTCAGACTTGACAATAAGCTTGTTAGAAGCATAGCTACATACTTGTCGAATCTCATTTTATTTATTCATTTTTTTTTTAAATTTCCGCTGCTTTGAGATTAAATGTCCTCTGCATATTTAAATAAGATGTGCCGCCTTTCGTTTGTACGGTTCACAAGGAGGTTCAGCTGATGATTTTTCGATAGAAAATCAGAATAAACGAAAAAAAAACCCCATAATCTAGATACTTTGTTTTTCTTGTTTCGGAATCGGAGGATGCGCCATTATGCATCAAGTTGCCGTATGACAGATCACATTAACAAAGCGGTCGATAAAAACAAGGAAGTGGGCTTTTACGTGTATGGTTGTTTAAATTGATAGCTGTGACGTGAGCATGACGGTGAATCGACCTCCAGAACTACACGTTTCCCTTTATCTATATTAACTAAAGAGTTCCAAGAAGTGTACACAAAACGACAGTTGTTTGTCATGAAGAGGAAGTCTGTAATCTGTTGGTTCCTTGTAAACGTGTTCGAGACGTTACTACAAGACGTGGTTAAAAGCACAACCCCACACCAGCCTTCTCTTATCAGGGACTATTTTGACCCTATATTGTTTGGGGAGAATACAGAATTGAATGGACTGTCACCTCATTCTCAGCCCAGCATATAGTAGTATACTGCATGCAATATCGCATCTACAGATATATATTTTTTCTAAAGATGAAGTAGATTAATTAATAGGCTCTGATTAATGCACACATTATAGTCATTACGTCTCAGTTTGTCAGTAAAGACCGTAAGCTGGAGTTGCTATATGTTACTATATACGTCAACCGAAGCGAATTTCAGAGCACAGTGTGCGCATCAAACCGGTGTCTGTAAATATATCAACGAGGCCTACATTCTTCTACAGCCCAGGCCCTTGTCTACTTTAGAACCGACTATCTGTGACGTGCGGATAGTAGGTGGAAGCTTATTGTTGCCCTGGGCCCAGTTTATCAAAACCAAGGTTAATCGGTAATAGCAGATTAAGCCACTAATCCAGGATAAGAGATTGGCCTTCAACATGGAGTGACGTCATCTTATCTAGAATTAAATTTAATTGTGCTTTGAACAACTGGGCCAGGTTGCTCGAAGCGCTATTAAATTTAATCCGTTATTAGATGACCTCACGCCATGTTTAAGGTCTATCTCTAATCCTCTATTAGCGATTTAATCTGTGTTAGCCATTAATCGTCTTTCGAGCAACTGGCCCCTCGGTCCTGGTGCTCTCTGAAACCGATGTGTTTGCGACGTCTTTATTGCGTCCTATCATTGTCTCGTCTTGTTAATGTTGATATTGGTTCTTCTTCACCTATCGGCCAGGCACGCTGTCATATTAGCAAACTAACCTAATTGCTTTAAACGCCCATCAAATAATATCTGTTCGCCATCGTAACGTTGATTCGCCTGTTATATATGCCAAATGAAAGCTCATATAGGATTGTAAACAGGAAACGATCTAGGAAATAATATAATAATATCCTTGTTCTCAGAAATGTTATTGTTGAATCTCTGAAAATCTGTATTGAATTATTACATTTATTGATAATCCCTTTGGTCAGGGCTATTACATTATTTCTATCATTATCATTTCCTTAAAGTGAGGGGCAGTTAACGATTTAACTGTCAACAAGTGAAAGGCGTTGTTTTTAAATATAAAACACTATTTATATTTCCGCTCTAGCTAACCAATGGTATGTCGTTCTGTTTCAATGGAGGAAAAGAGCATTTTATACAAGCAACTATTGACACTGAAAGCAATATTGCAATATTGAGATCTGCCGCAACCACCCTACTTATACTGTTCAATTAGGTCAAGCTTTTCTGGAGTTCACGCAAGGTCACAGTTTCAGTTGTCAAATAAAAACACAGTAACACTGGACTATGGTTAACACCAAATTCATCCAAAACAAGTCGAAGTCGTCCGAGTTTCTTCTGTGTTAATGTTGTAATTCACATATAGTAAACATGCGAAAATGCAACTCCACTCAAAGTTTATTATTTGAATGATGTTTGTTGATTGTACGCGTATCCGTTCTTCGTGTTAAAACACGCAGTCGGTAAACTTCGTTCGTCGGCGGAAATCTTCGGCTTTTACAAACCATATTTGAGAAACGGCTCTATGACATTTATTGTTAGTAAGGCGATGACGTTAGATCTCAATATAGCGGCAAACAAGACATTGGGAGCTTTTATGAGATGTGATTTTAATTAGATTGCATCAGACGTTAGTACACTGAAATCAGTGCTTTGTCTTGTTTATTCTATTCAACACCTTGTGGTTGCTATAGTCATACGATGAACTTGTAGGAATAGAGTACGGAGTTAATTCTGTCTACCTTACAAAATTCCTAAGATATAAAGTCAGCTATCGACCGATTTCACTTAAGAATGGCAACAGACGATAAAATCAGATCGTACATGAACTCGACTTATTACTCTTTATATATACTAGTATATGATCTGTGTATTGGACTTCCAGGGTTTCCCTCTTCTACGTCACTCGAAAGTAGCTACCTGACCGCTACACGCCTTTTTATTGGCTCCAGCGTTGATCGGCTTTACAACATGGTACTCCTCTCGCGCTTGCCGCAAAGCACACAATCGTCTTACTCTTTGTTCTCGCCTGTCATGCATGCTGGGTAATTGTACTGTGAACAAATCAGAGCAAATCGGTTTGGAAAGAGAAAGTTACGGCCTTTTCGATGGTTTTTACCGATTGCTTGAGCTGTCTTCAGATTTAAAATTTATTTTCCTTTTAGGATAAAAAGCTAGTTTCATACGCTTTATGGGCCCAGCAGTTGGGGATACAGGGCGGCTGTTATCGGTGACACTAAGCTGTTTGAAAAAGCGTATTTATACCAATAAGCACTTGAAAACAGCACAGATATATAAATTGTTGTAATGTTTTACTGATTTAGTTTACAAGACAATGTTCTGTGAGCGCGCTTAATTTAAGAGCAATTTTGTTCACTTGACGTTAAGATTATATTTTCTTTGAAAGTGTTCTTACCTGCCGGCCAATCGTATTCTCGCGAGAGTTTCTATAGTGGACGAGACTGAGACGTGTCTCGCGCATTAATTTCCGCCAATATTTTGGGCGACGTATATGCCATAGACCAGCAAATGAAAGAAGTGCAAAACAAGATGGCCCGGGTGTATCTTAGAGACAATGTCTCGACTAGGATGTAGAATCGATTATATTTTACAATGACCTGCCGGCATTACCTATTCCGCGTGTTAGGTGTGCCCCGCTTTACATAGCATCAATTCAGTTTTACTACCAAACCCCGACAACACCCTAATGCCCTCGCATTCATTGCCCTATGTGTTATGTGCTCAGTGTGTAAAATAGAGCATTCAGTACAATACTTTGAGATTTCATGAAATAAATTTATAGTTGTATAACTTAATATGAAGAAGTTATAGGGTAATTGTTTGGGATTTTGTTTGACAAGACTTATTTAAACAATAGCTAACTGTGCCTGTCTGAATGTGGCTAGCGATAATGTGTTAAAACACCATTGTTGTCGTCACCTTTTTCTTTGTTTTTTTTAGCTGAAAATGCCAACTGTCCAATGACGGTAAATAGGTTGACACTAACGCATTCTAAAATATAACTGATTCTATTTCCTGCATGCGTCGAGACATTGACATAACAGCCGACTAAGATATGACGCCTTCCATACTGACTAGAAAGCGACGGTTAACCATACAGATTATGCATGATCAGATCGATACTGATGCGCAAGTCTAGTGTGTCTGATAGGTGTTCAATGCCGTATCCAATTACATTTAGTTTTATATGGCGGCGTAGTATTCCGGTATTTGCAAGAAAAGCGGAAAGAAACCTTGGTAAACCAACCTGATCTATTTAAACTCACGAGAAACTTCCTTAGGTAGTCCGGCTCATTCAAATTTATGAAAAACTCTATATGCATGCCGGAAGCACATCGCTGACTACCTAAAGCTGTTTTCAACGCATGGAACTGATGAGTGGATATAACACAATAATGGAGTATGGATTGGCAGAAAATTGAAATAAAATGGAAATTTAGATATTTAAATTTAACACAGGGTAAATTAAGGACACGGAGAGCATCAATCAAACTATCAGAAGCACCATGTAAATAGTTCAGTATTTTTAAAGCAGTACACTTAATTTTTTGACTAGGAAAGTCAACAAAAAGTAAAAATCATACCGTCCACGCAATAAACCTTACGCCCAGGAGCCGGTTGCTCCAAGCTCTGTTAAGTAAACGGTCTCTTAGATGACTTTACGTTACAATCATTTTCTATTATGACGTGACGTCCATTTCTTTGTGACACAACGTCGTCAAACTGGCTGTTTGATTAATAATGCGGCTTTGAGCAACCGGATCCTAAACAACAAGTGTCTCGATTTGGCGACGTAAAGCATGCATGTGTATCGATTTGAATACGTGAATGAAAGCTTATCAACGATGATCGACAAAATAAAATTATCTAACTGGCTGACGCAAACTTGCTTGTCACCCCTATGGCAAGATCCAATGGAAGACGGTAAACAAAACACGTTTTCTATGGTAACCACGCAACGCGTAGCAGGTACTCCGTACTCGCGTGGCTTAAACACCGTTCTAACAAAGCGATCGAATAAAGAAGACCTTCACATCCTGGTAAATTGAATAAGGTAATTTGTTATCTAATTCGGCAAGAGTGACGAACTTTATTACAGTTGCATGGATAAGCACAACAATTATAAACAATTTACTGCAATTATCTGTTACGAAACAATTCAATACAAGTTAGCAATTCTGTTAACCATGCAGTAGGGCTTCAACGTGTTGAAACTATACTTGTCGGTTATTTTGTATAGATTTAGGAATTGTTTTTAGCAAATATACATTATTTTAAAACTATTTTGCAAATTATACGGTGTGTCTAAAATGGTAAAGTGATAAAGCCGCTATATGGTATTTTGATAAAACCTTTACTATTTGTCATGACTGTAGCAATCGCGTAGGATTTTCCCCCGTCGACCCGTCTTGGTTTGTTTATCCGCTGTGTTGACACGACTCAGTAATTCTCGGCGCGGTTTGATCGATCTATTTCTTTACGCTGTGCGTGGTATTAAATGTTCTCGCTAGCCGTACATAATCCCAGATCGCTTATAACATTTTATAGAAAAAAGGTAGAAGACTTATTTTACGGATAGACCAGTTTCAGCATTTGAAGCGGAAAAGTATAGCTGGGGTTTTCTGGTCATCATTTATTGAATTATGAATTCCCCAATTGTCTCGATCTAGGCGAATCTAATTCTAGATTTCGTCGTTCCTTTATACAACCACGTCATCCGCACTATTGACGGAATATAAGCGAACAGCCAGCGCGGGTCATTCAGCTCGTACAAGCTAGACATGCGTCATAAATCCTGTAGGAAGTATCAGGCGGTCTGAAATCGTCCACAGTTGAAACCCATTATTGTAAGGTATGGTCTAGTGAGAGAACTGTCGTAGACAATCGAATATCTTGTACTTTCCTTAGTCAGGTTCCTTGGATGTTATACTAGGGCAGTACGGCGGAATGGTGTTCACGTTCGAAAGGCCTATATCGATATCAAGATAGGACTTCTGTCGCTCTAATCAACGAATATAAGGTAGGGTGTCCATGTGTCTAAATATATTGCATGCATAAAATGTACTTGTTAACCACAACAGCCAGGCAAAACTAGGCTTGTTATAGACTTGATCTATTATACGGACTCGTGGTGTACGAAGTCTTACTAAAGACACGCACGCAGTGTCTACATTGTTTGTGAGAGGAGCTGGCAAATCTACGGGGAACGAACGGGTGGATACAGTTAACAGAACACGTGGGCGAGTTATAACCGAGAAAATATAACGTCGGAATAGAGCTACGGAACTAGCCACGTCTCCCGTGTGTTAAGTGGAAGCGTGTACAGCCTGACGAAAATAGATTAAGTGCTGAGCGAATTCATACCGTCAGACAGACGTATCGTCTTCTAGGTCTGTGTTTTCTATATTATTTTATACTTGTCTCTCTGGCTGTCATTTGAAATTTCATGTAGTAATCGTATCTGTACTGTTGAAGACCTATACGAATATATACGTATGAGCTTAGGTTAAAAGTGTGTTTGAATCTTGTATGTGTAGCTAGTCTGGTATTTTATAAATAGTCTGTATATATTTAGTTGATATCGTGTGTTGAGGCTGATCGTAAACGGCAGACTGATTTTGGCTTATCATGTGCAATCCGCGTCATACGGAAATATTTAGCAGCGTTAAACAAACATATCAAGGACGCACTTTTTACGTATCAACGTTCTGCAAGACTATACTCAAATTTACTACGGTCCACAGTATATTGTCGCTGACCTCATTTTGAACGCATTAGGACTGCGAGATAATCTAGACGTATTTGTTCCAAACTATTCATCTGTTTAAAGGACTTATTTCGCATGAGGGGGCACAGAAATATTTTAGTTTTCCATCTAGACGATGACCGAGATTTAACGAAGGGCATGTTTGTGTGTATCATTTTCTTGCATGTAGGCTATAAGCTGGAGGCGATCTTGTTTTCAGTGTGAAATAACAGTCATGCATGTGTGGCGAAAAATAGTTTATAAAGGACAATATGATAGACCTGCTTATAAAGGTGATGTATTTCACATATTTGGAACCAATTATTGCGCACACAAAGCCACACTGACAGACCATACAAATCAATGTGAAGATTTATGTTTTATTGAAAATTTAAATTCTGTTGTTACTAAGTAAAGACTATTGCTTTAAAGTTGAGGTGAGGGCGGCCCAATGGCTTAGTGGTTATAGCGTGTGCCCTTAATAATCCTACTCCTTGTACCAGTTCAAGGGACTGAGTCCATCTGTTGACGTCACACGATGGGGCTCCGGCAATCACGGAGGTGGTTTGTACGAGATTTCGTCCCGATTTCCCACCATAATTACTCAAGGAACAGTGGGAAATTAGACACTCCGTCGTCATATAAGTGAAATCTCCTTGCGAACGACGTTAAACCCCAATCAAACAAACAAAACAATCCAACAAATAAACAAATGAAATGAGGACAGAAATAGGAATATCTATTTTACATGTATGTTTATAAAATTTATATTTAAAAAACTCTCGACGCTATTGACAAACTTGCCATGTTTGTTTAATTTAATTTCTTTATTCGCGATAAACTGATCATTATCCTTCCATATAAACTCAGTCACGTTTGTTATGTACTTCCCGGAGTGTGGAGCGGAGTTCACGTACACGTGGTCAACTTTCTCCAATCCCTTGAAGGAGTGACTGACTGTCGTGTTGTCTGAATGACCAATAGTTTGATAGGCTTGTAGACTATTCTACCTAATCTAAGGCTGATTAACGTCATGCTAAACGTTTATTGGTTATGAATTCTGCGTTGGCTTGGTAGAGAAAACATCTATTTGCGGCAACTTGGACATACGAAGAAAAGTGCTAAAGGCCTTTCGGAGTTGCCATGATTCTCGATCATTGTCTAAAATAAGAAGTGCTTCAAATACTAAGGCTGTAGCTGGATCTATGTTTCTGACACAACACGTCATTTTGGCAAGCCTATCAACATTAATTTAATTTACACCGTATTAATAGTCGTGTCACTGAATGACGAAATATGTATATCGTAATTCTTCGATACACACCAATTGTTTCCACGCTTGACAAACATTTACGACAGTTTGTATAACGTAATGTAAAGCTGTTCCTGTTTTGTGCGTCATACTATTTTAGTTTGTGAATAGTTCACCATGTCTAACTCTGAGTTTCCCGGCGACCTGCAGAGGTCGAACCGTCATAAGCGGAGAGAATTGGGAAGTAGATCTATAGACACACCTAACACCCTCCACTAAGTTGTTAATTGACTGATGATACAGCCGTCTGGTAGTATGCAACGAGCTATAACATGCTGTCTTTACTAACCATAAGGGAATATAATGTTTCACCTTAACAAAACACGTTAGACCCCAAACAAACACACACATTTTATTGGTGTGTTAGGGAATCTTTACTGCCGAATATATCACCGCCAATTCGTCATATAAGTGAAATACCCCTAGGTATAGCTTCATTCCCCCAATGCGGGTGGTTGGAGGGAGCTTCATGTTGCCCTGGTGCTCTCAGAGCAAAAGGGGAACCGGAAGCCGATCTGTTTGTGGTACCTGTATGGCGTCCTGTTTTTGTCCTGTATTTGTCCCGTCTTGTCTTTGTCTGTTGCCAGTGTGTCGAGGGTGGTTTCCTTCATCCATTGGGCTGGCATGTCGTCATATAAGTGAAATACCCTTGAGTACGACGTAACACCCCAATCAATCAATCAATCACCCAATGAATTGATATATAACGCAAAACATTGTAAAAAAAATGTCTCGCATAATAAGCGTTGAAAAGGGACTAGTGAACACAAACACCTGTTTCTGTTGATTTTGTAGTCCAGTTGATAAGTACCTAAAGAGCTGCACTAGATAGCCCCACCTCCCGTCGGTCCTCTCTGACGACGTCTACTCGATGGCAGTGTAGAGCGATAGGGTGGGGTTCGGTAGTTTCCCCGCTAGGATTGGTCTGATTGGATTCATGTATAAAACGGATTTAAATCTTCAACCATTTAACTCACTTGCCTACTCTTTTTGACAATTGTGAAATCTTGTGAAGATGACGTGATGGTGACCGTTCTCCTCGAGTTGACGCATTCTGGTCATGTGCAATCTAATGAATGTTACTAAACTGGAAATGTAAGTCAGAAAAGACAACGGATCTAGATAACTTGTATGCCGTTCTATATTTTTGATTGGTCTGTATCTGGAGTAAACATGGCTATATCCATAATTTATTTAAACATTACAAGTTTATTTTTTACGTCACAAGAAATGTGAAAAGTACGTTCTTCTGAACTCTCGAAAGAGGGACATATACTCGTGTTTCAATTTACCGGTATCCACGGGTAATATCAACCTTTTCCTCACTCGCTGAATAAATTATTTTCTTCCATTAAATATCCGGTTGGTTACGGTTACCTCTATAGGTCTTTAACTTGTTTACCTCAGTAACAAACGTTTTTATATCGGCTGATGTCAGCGCTGTCATTCCATTACTGTAGCGGTTATTACTGCAGCAGTGTACTTGTGCATTTTGCGTCCTGTGGCTGGCTCGTACCTTGGCAAGTTTTGTTGCCGGTTGTGTCCGGGTTAAATATTGCACAGTTATAATGAATATCCTGAAGATTCCTTGTGTAAGAATATTTGATTGAAACCGTCGCCGCTTCCTTGATATTGCGTATATATAGATCGCTTGGTCATAAGGCCTAAACCAAGTTTATGGTGTGTATTTTCCGTAATTGTCCGTATATTGTGGGATCGTCATCTGACAATTAACAACTAATATATGCTGATGTTCTAGATACTACAATCTCCACACTAATGGGGAGCGGAGTGCTGTTACTTGGTAGGGAGCGCCATGTTGCCCTGGTGCTCTCGGGGCTAGGGCGCACAGGAAGTTGATCTGTCCCTTACAGAAAGAAAAATCCTATAGAATTTTTTCCAAAATCCTATAGGATTTATCTATGGTATCCATAGGATCCTATATTTTTTCTATGGAATCCAAAAGGATCCTAGAGGATTTATAATCTTAAGTTCGGCGTTACCCTCAATCATACAAACAAACAAACACTAACTCTATAACTTGAGGGAAGTGTAGTCCGCGATTCAATAAAGCAACAGACTGATCTACTCCGCGGCTCAAATAAAGATGACGATTATCCTTAACCTTAATTACTTTTTCAAAATTCTAAATGGCTCCTGCGTAAAATAAATGATATCGTTGAGTATATTCAGTAGTTCAGGTTAGAGCTTAAATCGCCGCACACATATGGACTTAAACATGTGCGACGGAACAGTTTGTTATTAATTATTTCAATTGTACATAATTAATGATATGGGCTTTCATGTGATAAACTGTTTGGAACAAGTTTTACTGAAACCTCCTACGAAATCGGTCAGTTCAGTTTTTAGTCGACTTCACTTTCCACTAGGTGGCATCGCTAAAGCCGTTTGTGTGTGGCTTTACTCTGTCTTTCCATCGTAATTAAGCAAGACCGAGTATGCAGAAGACACTCTGTCGTCAGCTAAGTGGAATACCGTTGAGTACGACGTTAAACCTCAATAGAAAAACAAACCACCGTTTATGACCTAAAATGTATAATGCCGATACATCTCCGATCGCACTTTGTAAATTCGTTGGTTATAAAATGCACGGCAACTATACACATAATGATCACCCTATAATACGTTTGAAATTAGTGGCACAGGATCTGCCCATGGTTTGGCACCAATTCAAATCCTTAACCTTTCAACTCAGACTATACCTTTTTCAACTGGCAGTGAATTGCAAAATTCTATTGCCTAATACCATGGCTAAATTGGGCCGAACGGACGACAGTTTGACGCAAGTGTAATGTAGATGTTCAGCTACTTTATCGTGGGTTTATTACACCTGTACCCTTGCCTCCAATGTTCACTGTCTTTTCTTAGGATTTATGATATATCAGTTACACAGGCATACAGCATCGCCCGAAAACCGGTTCGCTCAAACTAGTTTTCATCGAAGGAACTATTTATATAGTTGTATCGCTCCTGTGTCTGTCTGTCCGGATGTCTGCCGCATTTTGTGTTTCGAAACACTTGATTGGATAGGACAGGACGTTTTTACACAGCTTTATTATGGAAGTTTATAACTCGCAAATGCAGGAGTTTTCAGACAACGAAGGGCTTTAGTAATATGGCGATATATGTCATAAGCATACACTTTCTGTAACATTTGTGAATAAGCATGCATTTCAAAAACAGTCTGAAAATAATTTTACGATAATTTGAAGAACAGCTGTTCATTTTATAAAGCCAGATATGTCTGCCATACCAGATGTCTATGTCGGGACTACATTATGGATACATAGAGAATACTTTTTTTAAAATTAAGTAAGCTTACATATTAGATTTATAAGCCTTTGGGCAATTAGTGCATTTCTGTTATTCATTTTTTATGTATTTCGTCTTTTTCAGAGTAAACATTATGATGCTGCAGGTTCCTGGTGAAATAGAATAAGCTGTGCCTCTATCTATCAACATGCTACAGTCATCTCTCCACCCATCCATGGCTTCAAGGATGCACCCAGAAATGACACACGGATCCCCGCTGGACCTAAGCCTTATATCCCAGGAGGAGTTGGACCGTGGCTCAGACAGCCCGTTAGATTTATCCCTTAAGACACGTAAACGGTGCGCTGACACTACTAAACTTGATGATGATGTCATTTTTATTGCGCATCGAACGCCGGAAAAACGTTTATGTTGCGACAATATCGGCGAAGCCTCTGACAGGAGACAGTTTACTTCACCAGGCCAAACCAACTCATTCAAAGGCTGTAATGGAAACAATGTATCAGGTCACAAAAGACAGGGGCATTCTAATGACAAGTATTTGGCGGATTTATTCCACAAAAGAAGTTTGTCTTACACAGAAACGACAAAAACAATGCATGGGTCCCACCAGGCAAATACTGCTATAAGGGTATACGGTGGTGGTAGTAATGGTTCAAAGCAAGTATTCAACGCAAATACGATGGGTGTACTACCGGGCCATCATCACAAGCAACAGTGGCGAACGTATGACCCTGGGGTGATGTCCTACGATAACACTAGATCTATAAGTTCCTATTCGACAACAGCAACAAAAATTCCTACTCCGCCATCACAGAGTATTTACCACAGCAGGAAACAGTCTCCTTTGTTTGGCCAAAGTCCTGTACCAAGTGGTACAGTACACCACCATCAAATTCAACAGCACATTCCACCTAATACGTTTACATTTGGAGATAATGTTCACTGTGGCAAAGCTCAATCCCCAATGTTGTCTTCAGCTTTTGTCAACCCATCTGTTCAAGGCGCCAGTCCAACCCCTTCCTGTGCTACTCAACAGTTTTTGTCTCCGCATTTTTTGCATAACCAAAAAGACTTTGGGAGATCTGAACTTAGAGCAGCATTGTCTAGTTCTGGGCGATTTTACCATAACCAGCAGCCTGCGGTCAGTACTGTTGCGTCAAGTCTCCGAGCAGCAGTACCTTTGCCTCATAGGTGCAGCCCAGATTCAACATTTTTGCCATCAAAACCAAATCTCGCATCTACGTCGGGATATTATTCAACAACAAACACATTGACGACATTGTCATCGCCGATTCATCACACAAACGGGTACTCATCAATGAACCACAAAGCTACTACGTCAATTAGGATGGACGATTCACCAGTACTTTACCAAAAACCTTCTCTTGAACCACAAGGATGGACTTCATCTAGTTTGTACAAACGCTTTAATCTCCAATCAATATCCGATTCTCCAAGTTGTCAATTAAACTATAATGGTTCTGCATCTTCAGAAATTTCATCAGTCAAGAGTCCTTCAAAACAGGAGTCGCCACTGGCGAAGCCGTATCCTGGTTCCTGTGGAGATGTGATAAACACCCTTATAAACAGAGAATTTAGCCAAGTTTCAGATTACAAGAAGCCTTTACACATTTCAATTCCTGCCGAAAAAAGGCCATCTAACAGTGACGCCGTGACCAAGAGTGACCAAACTGCATCGTTTACAAGGCACCCAAAACTACGGTGTAAGAAACACATTATATTGAACGCGTACTCTAAAGAAGAGGAACGCAAAAGTCTAAGTAAAAGTCCAGCTGTGAAATCTCCACCAACGCCTCCTCCCCATTCCGTGTCACCCAGTGAAAGAGGCGGTTCACCAAAGATGCCGATATTAAGCCCACAGCACCAATTGCCACCCGTATTAGCTTCACAGTGTGTGAACGATCCTCCACCTTTGAGGCTTACGACAGAAGTAACCGTCGAGGAAGACGACGAATTACAGTGCCCTTCCATAGCAGGTGAAAGTATTACATCATATATTCCTGAACCGTCAGAAAATAATTGCATGGGATTAATAAATACTGTAGAGGTACCAACCCAGAACAACGAAAGAAACGTCATCGATGTAGATGCAACAATAGTTCGTAAAATACCAAACTTATCGGCTTTTGTTGAAACTGGAATTGCTCCTTCAATGGAGGTAAACCCACAAAAGACATGGGGTTCATCCCAACTGAAATCGAATATCCCGTCACAACGAGGTTGTATTTCCTGGAAGCTTCAAAACGTCCAAAAAGAATCCGAAGGGAGTTCTTTGAAAATCGGAAGAAAATTTATACCGGTGGCCAACGTCGCTCCTATTCTTAAAGAACCCACAGAGGTAAAAACTAAAGAAAGCAAAGTATTGTCTGGAAGTGACAAATTAAATAAAAGCGATGTCGTTGATCTCCAAGCTGAAATAGCGGCGTACAAAACTTCATTGCGAATGCCAGCTAAACTAATATCAAAACCTCCAAGAATGGAAGAAAAACGAACTGGTATCGCTGAAGAGTTTGGGGCTAGTAGCAGTCGATTTATGCATCTTGATAACACTGGTGATTCTGTTAACCCTCCACCGGTTTCCTCGAACAGTGTCACTGGTAAGGGAGGTGGTGAACAATGCCAGGATAATAGTGAAGTTGAAAGTGATACAGATAAAACTGACAGAAATATTTGGAGTTCTCTGATTGTATCTAGTAAAACTAATTCTTCTGAGGAAAAAGTTTTACATTTTTCAGAAAGTAACGCTTCGAACACAATCGATACTAGGTCTTTTCAAAAAACCAAATTCCTGGCTAATCCTAATTCATGGCGTTTTTCCCCAAGAAGGTTCGCGTTTTCACGACTCGCTGAAAAATTTAAAGTCAAACGGCGATTGGCGTTGTCTGAAGAGAAATGCAGTGTATCAATGAAGCAGTACCACAAGCGTCATCGACGATCTATGCTCGACGAAATTGCTAATTCCGATGGCTTCGTTGCAGAAGACAGGACCAGAAGTTCCAAAGTTGACCTCTTCGCTGATCCTGCTTTGTTGAGCCGTGAAGAAAGAGCACTGCAGGTTTGTATTAGAAATAGCTTCATATAAACTGTCCAAAAGGCAGATGCCCGTGTAAAATCTTCTGAAGACCAGGCCTGAGTATAGATTCCACAAGTTTAGTCGAAATTCCGTTTTTACATGATGTTTACATCCTTCTCAACAAGTTTATTTCTCAACTAATATTTAGTCCTGCTATGAAGGATCTTTGAATATGTAACCCAACAATCAATTCTAAATTAAAAATAAAAAAGGATTCATTCAACATCCCTCAATATAATATCAAAAAGCATGCAGATAAAGTGAATCCGGATGGATGTTGGCTTACCTATCTATGATACGTCCGCCTCTATCAACCCTCTGGCTAAGGACAGTTTGTTTAAAGACTACCGATGCTATCTCTTCTTAACACTGGAGGAAAGTTAACTTTCCAACAGTATCAAAACACTTTACGCCTTGGTTGTGCTAGTTTCAATTATTGTTGGAATACACCGCCGTCATAAAAGTAAAACACCACTCGCGCTAAACATACAGTATATTCACACCGGCTGGCAATGAATTCATTTATAGCATCAATGTTAAAGTAGTGATTTAATGTCAATTCTTTATATATTTGCAGAAAGCGATGCTAAGGTTTACGGAAATGGAAAATGGAAAGTTCAGGACAACTTCTCATCAGAAACGACAGTCAAATACTCAGCGAAAGGTTAGTTGTTTACTCATCAAATTTGTTTCAGAAAAGCTGTTCAAATAAAGGCCTTTATGCTCTAGAATTGTCTGGAATGTAGGTGGGTCACTTTTATACACACGATGGCCTTTACAAGAGAATAAATAAACTAAATGGATTGATAGCTGCACACATCCAATTTCTTGAGGTGTCAGCTTGACTTTGCTCACATAGAATTAATGTTAATACATCTGTGTTATGGTAGAAACAGTTCATAAAGGGAATAGAGTCTGATATAACTTTGCTGACGAAAGAAAATATGGGGTATTCTATTATGTGTTGGTGGTACATGTCACAAGCAGCGATTTGCCGGATTTGGTCAGTACATAATTTCTGAACCAAAACTTTTTCAATGGTTCGTCTATCGACCCTCGGGTATATGAGTGAGTCGACGATGTGGCTCCGGCAATCGCAGGAGTGGTATTTACGAGGTTTCCTCCCGGTTTTCTACCGTAATTAGGCAGGAAAAGTCAGACGTGGACAATCCGTCGTCACTTCGGTGAAATACCCTTGAGTACAATGTTAAACCCCAAATCAAACAAACAGAATTTTCCAATTATTTAGTCAGTAAAGTAGTTTTCATGTGGTGTAGTTTATTGCACAAGATTACATTGAAGCGGTTTTGTTCCTTGTTATTTAGGCGTTCCAGTTAAAGAGGAAGGCAATGCGAAGCTCCCCTAATTCAAAAGGTATCTATTTCAAGAGCTGTTTGACGCAAAATGCGGTTTCAAATATAATGAACAAATGAAAATTTATCTTACTCCTGTCTTAACTCCGTATATTCTATATCCTGTTAATGGTCTGACACTTGGTTTCTGTACCTTTAAGTTCAGTATCGGCTGTAATTAAGTCTTAACAAGTTGTTAAAATTTTCAAATGTATAACGTTCAATATCAATATTCATAGAAGATTATGGGTCACACATGTGGTTAAGTGGTAAGCGTGTCTGACCATTGATCCTCATTCGATACTGCTCACAGGACAGAGTCCACTTGTCGACCTCAGGTATATGAGTGAGTTGTATGCAGTTGTGGTTTTATCCACTATATGGCCCTCTGATTTAGGGCAGTTTGATTGGCAGAGTGGCAATACCGTCTTCACTGAACACTGGAGGAAATTTAACTTTCCAACATTATTGAAATGCTTCGCATCTTGGTTGTGCTAGTGTCAATTATTGTTGGAATACACCGCCGTGATATAAGCGAAATACCCTTAAGCACGGCGTAAAACACCAATCAATCAATCAATCAATGGATTATCCACTATATGAAAGTAAGCCAGAGTGAAAACTGGACAATTGCATCCCCATAAGTAGACCGATGCTAACCCCAGATCAAACAAACATTTACTTCAAATTCTCTCGTTGACTTAAAGGCACATCTACTGGTGAACATAAAACATCACCCGGCAAAAAAGGATTTGTGGATTTCCAACCTGAAGTACTATCGTCTAGGACCCGGATGCAATCAAAAGGTAAATAATATTGTTTGTTTAACAGTTTTCCCCACTTCGCTACGCTGATCCTCGTTTGGTGTGGCGCTCACGTGTTAAGTCCCTCTGTCGACCTCGTTTATATGATCCAGTCTCACGGTGTGGCTCCGGCGGGTTTCTACCAGGTTTCTTTCCTGAATTTCTCCGGAGAGGGAGATGTGAACAATTAGTAGTCCTCTAAGTGAACACCTATACGTTTTAAGTACGACGTCAACTCGCCAGTAAATGAAGAAAACATTCCTTCCAGATTAGAGATCTGGCAGTTACAACGGGATCTCGCGAAACACCAGCTTTTCGAGGCTTAAAAGTGGAACAGGTAATTTGATCAACCTAGTTACATTCAGCTGCATCGGTTAACATCTCTTCACAAGATGTGTCTGGGTGTGAGTATCTCAGGACAGGCTATAGTGCTACATAAGGCGGTTAAGAGGGCTTCACCCAGGACTCGGAAATCTCGTAAACCGCGAAATCCTGGTGTAACTGTTAAATCCTGGTGTAACTGTTAAATCACCGTCTGCATTTAGCGATGGGAGAACATAGAGTACATTGGGGTCATATCGACGAAATATCCTTCAACTCTGCGTGAAGCACTAATATCAATCAGTCCCTATTCCGCAGGCACCGCTATATGAATGAACCAATGTTTGCCTTCTCTAACAACTTAAATAATACAAAGCATAAATCCTATGTGCTTACCTATACATCGAATGATAGATAAACCATTTGACCGGTGTTTTTTTTTTTTTGCTTTAGGTGTTCATAATGTCGGAGGGTATAATCGAGATGCTGCCTATGAGAAAGAGTTAGTCAACGATGACAGAAGAAAACAGTTAAAGAGAGCCAGGAGACGGGCGAGAAAGATGGGCCACCAACGAGCCAATGCTCGGAAACTTAAAAGGGAACAAAATGGGGAAATTTCGAATAAAACTGACAATCTGGACTTCTCCGGAATCCCAGGCATTTCCACGAAAGTAGTGAAAAGTTGTGTTCTCGAACTTGATAAATCCCTACAAAAAGAAATATCAAATAATCCTGTGATGTCGAATGATGATATCCGGACATCACTACCACTCGTTGAAGTGGATGAACCGCCAGATTTAAGGGAGGAATTGTCATATAGCGAAAGGGATGATAAAGTGCCATCGGAGGCCTCCGATTTAGAGGCGGTCACGCGCCCAAATCTTCGAAGTGATCTGGACAGGGAGAAGGTTCGTATGAAACTCTCATGGCGTCCAGTCACGGCGGCTAACAAAGGTAAACCACGCGTTGCTACTGTTCGTATTTCAGGCAAGCAAGGACATGGTGTCAACTCTGTGCGAATGGTTAAGCTTCGACGTCATGCCAAACGAACTTACCATCGTACATCACAACAGAAGCGAACGAAACGATGTAATGAAAGCGACAACTGTCCGTCCACTTCGAGCCAATGTTCTGATATCCCAGTTCCTGTTATGACTCTCCGCTCAAAGCGATCCACGAATAACAAGAGAAAGAATAAAGGCTCTGCTATATTGTCCGGCTTAAGACGAAGGCTTAACCAAGGTTCTGTCGTCAAGTCTTCAGCTTCAAGAAAAGTCAATTCCCGCCTCCATCCATCAACTCCGCGATACCCATTACGTGATTTGGTTATCAACAAACCAGAACCGGAGAGTGACGGTTACACTACGGAGGAATATGATGTGGAGAATGATCAGAATTACGTAAGTTATCTTAAATTTAAATACCTCAAACTTTCATTCCATTAGGAATCTGACACCAGATAAAAGTGCAGTACACAGAGGTCATCTGTACACTGGACTACACAGAGGTCATCTGTGCACTGGACTACACAGAGGTCATCTGTATACTGGACTACACAGAGGTCATCTGTATACTGGACTACACAGTTTATGTCAAGGTTTCCTCATGTACCAGAATTGATTTTTTTTTTTTTTTTTTTACAATTATCCGTCACACAAACTGTTCCTTGGATTGAGTTAGATTTTGCACCACCATTTCCATTGAATTTAATAGATATGGGAGTTTCCTGTTGTACTCCTTGTCTAGAGCTAGGTGACCGCCAGTTGATCTGCATTGTGATGTCTTTGTATTGCGTCATCTGATTGTCCTGTCTTGTTGTTTCTTGCCAGTGGTATGGAGGGTTGTTTAATGCGGCTTGCAGTAACACATTAACTTCGACGTTAAACCCTAATTAAACCAATATTAAAATACATTACCCATGTTTCCAGTTACCAATTGTGAGGTGCGCTTACTAATCCTACTCCAATTTACCGCTCACGGGATCGAGTCCGTCTGTCGACCATCAGGTATATGAGTGAGTCACACGATGTGGC
>JAQQZZ010128342.1:0-37663 GCA_030265115.1 Mopalia vespertina | reverse complement strand
CTCAAGATCTGAATAGGTTACCCATAACAACTTGACCGTCCTCAAGATCTGAATAGGTTACCCATAACAACTTGACCGTCCTCAAGATCTGAATAGGTTACCCATAACAACTTGACCATCCTCAAGATCTGAATAGGTTATCCATGACAACAGAACCCTTCTTGAGATGAGCATAGGCTACCTATAATAACTCAACCTTCCTCGCTGTATGCATACGCTACCCATAAGACATGGACTTTCCTTGATATGTCTTATGTACTTCAGTTCAGCATACTAAATGACAGATGTACAATTTTCCTGAACATATATTTTACAGGGGATTGGTTCGTTTGTTTGATTTGCATTTAATGCCATACTTACATGTAAGGTTATTTCACTCACATGAAAGCGTGCCAGCCCTCGTCAGCACTGGCAACAAACAAAGACAAGTCAATCACAGGATGTAACACAAAGACATCACAAATGGATCAGATTCATGTTGCCCTTTAACTCAGCACCAGAGCAACAGAGAGCTCTCTCCAAAACCTCCTCCAGGGCTTTTGGAGTAAATTGTTTAAATCCACAAGTCAGCATTATCCTATACTATGTGATATCAGAGATATTTTGTTTCTATAAATAGATATCCTTTCCATGTTCAATATTTTGCAAACAATATTCTCAACAATTTTCTAGAATTTATTTCAATAGCGCAGAAAACATATTTTTTTCAACAATTTTCTAGATTTTATTTTAGATAGTGCATAAAACATATTTTCAATATGGCTCTGTACAGGATTTTTCGCGCTTAAACATTATGGACAAGTTTGAAATAAAGTAAGACTGCTGCGATGAAGGCAGATGCAGACCTCTTTGTGTTATAAAAATTGACAAGTTTGAGATTTTAATGACGTTGGAAACATGTCACTAGAGTTTCATTACAGACAAATAACCTCCATTAAGGGACACAAAGTAACTGTAATTACTCTGGCAATCTCATCAAATAATAGCTCAGAAATGATAATTTAAAATCTTCAAATACATACAACGGGTGATCAATCAGTCTTTGGCAATGCAGCCTTTTTTGTTATCGCTTATTTATACTCTGAGAGAGCTGACAGTCTTAATAAAGAAGCCTGTTTCAAATATTGAATGGAGCATTTATCCATGCAAACCATGGCAGTCAGATAGCACAGTTTACTCTAAATAATCCAATAATATGCTCACTAAAACGATGGATTTGTGTTCAACGCCATACTTAATGGTATTTCACTTATATGACAGCGGTGCACTCCACTGTGAAATGTTTTTCGTGTGTTAAAAACTGAATGTTACATGTTCCTCCAGTGTATGTAAAGACAGTATTTCTGAACTTGGTAGATACTGCCCTTTATCAGTAGACTGGCTACTAAATACTTGCTCATCCTAGTACAGTTTGAATGTGGATAAGGTAAATTCATCAGGTGGCAACTATAATAACTATTTTATTATCAAAATAACAACAACAAAATGTATCAACTAAATTTTACAAAAAATTGCTCCCATTCTATAAGCAATAAATCTGTATCAACTATTTTTTTTTTTTAAAGCGGATATAAAATAGTTTATAAATTATTTAGGGTATTATCAGTACTTTAAGAGAGAGACAATAAAGAAGTGAAGGACATGAAATGAGGTTGATTCAGGGTAGTTCATCATTGAACTGACTGCAGGTAAGTGTGAGCAGGGTAGAGTTTAGGAGGTCTGTCCATTCAGGTTCAACCAGTCGTGACATACAGCTGCTCACAGAAAACTGTTCCTAAACGCACAGCTAGTCAGGGCTAGAGGCCTGTCTACAAAGCTACCCAGCAGTTCCATTGTACTGACCCACGTGCCAAAGGACAAGGGAGGACCCCAAGCAAATTACCTCACTGACTGATGGGCTACTCTCTCGGCCTCCATTCATTTTTTTTTTTTTTTGTGCAGCGCCCTACACACCAATAAAACCTTTGAGGCTGTGATCACTTTCTAACAGCTTGCCAGTTCAATGTCTCAAATGACAATGCAGTTCATCATTTGATGCAGCCGCTTAGTTATAATAAGACTGCTTCTCGACCAGGTGATTTTACAAAGCTTATTCCTCGTCTTTTCATGACAATTTTCACACTGGGCAGAACTGGGCAAATGTTATTGATAACAAACTTTGAATACATTTAACCCTGCAGTCTAATTAACCATGAATTACTACTGTAATGTGCTACAAGTATTAACTATTATAAACATTTTAGAAGGTTTTTTTATTCCTAAAAACACTTTTTACAAAAAATACATTGAAGTAAACTGTAGAGCTCTTATAAGCTTTGCATTTCTGCACTACAGGCATAAAGGATATAATTATATGGATCTATTTAATTATAGGTAGTGTTTGAAAATATTTTGTTTTCAATTACATGCAATTTTGGAATCCAGTTTCCTGATATGATTATAATTATAAAATTTAAGCTTCAATACCCACAAATCTCATTAAATCTCATTGATAAAATATTCTTCTAATAAAGAACATTTTAACATTTCATCAATCAAAATATTTTTTATGATATTTTTAAAATCACTATGGTATCAATCATATATTCCAAAACTCTGTGTGAATGAACAAGTACATAACTTTTGCTTAAAAGAATAAAAATTTGCGGTTTTATTTAAGTTTGCGTTTCACCACAAAAAGCATCCAATAATGCTTTTTTTTAATAAAAATCAGATTTTATCATTTCACAACACTGGTCACCTAGAAGAAATTAGCACAACTGTTTGAAAAGCTTTGATCTAAAATCAATCAAAAAAGGATGTCTCCCCAACTCTTTCTATGCTACAGTAATAATGAGGTAGAAGGAGACAGAGCGTAATTACTGGAGAAAAGCTGAAAGACTTCTCGGAAAACAGGAACTATGGTAGGGAAAGTTTGAATTATCTGTGACGTCCATACCTCAATGGCAACCCTTGATGTTTAATGACTACCAGACAGTTCTATATGAATGACAGGAGAAATCTCACACAGTCTATGGCCAGTTAGATAGTTTTCAATCCACTTTCGCTTTCTCTTATTAAAATACTTTACTGTTTATATAAAAGGTGAAATATCAGGATTTCTTTCACAAAATAATGTCCTATTTCACTTCAGTGATATAACACTTTAGCCATTAGTCTCTGACCTTTAAGATTGTTTGTTTGATTGGGGTTTAACACTGTACTTAAAGTTGTTTCACTCAGGTCAATGGGTGAAGGAATTCAGCCACCTGTTAACACCACTGGCAACAAGCAACAGCAAGACAAAAACAGGACAATCACATGACGTAATACAAAGACAGGACAAACATACTGTAAATCACCTAAAATTTCGTCTATGAACAATGTTTACATTTATGCTAGTTGTGACAATATTACAGCATGTAAACAAACAAATTTATGTTTTCTGGGAAATCTTGATGCTTTCTAACTGGGAAATCAATTGTCTGACTCTCAGACACAATTTCCAAGCCTTTAAAATAGCTTCCAAAGTAGCAATTTTATGAACGAATTTTTAGGTGATATAGGGTATTGGGTTTAAACTGCTCCTTTAGCTCTGAGTGCGCCAGGGCATCATGCAAGAAGTTTCCTCCAAGTATTAATCTTACAGCGTTACACATATCACTATAATGCATTTAATACATTGATGCATCTGGATTCTAAATTTTCATGTGTAGGAATCTCAAATAGAGTTGATATATGTAGTCTCAGTCTGACTATAGGGATGATCACATCTGGTCGTGAAGGCTTTCACGATGAATGAGTTCACGGTTTATTGTTGATATCAATAATGAATAGAATATTAGACAGTTTAGTTTGAAAATCATCTATACAGTATACTGCTTTTGTGAATGATGAAAGAATAACTCACTGAAGCGTATTGTGGGTCATCCTTTCTACCATTCACTACACCAATATTGATGAAACCCATTGAGTAATATCGTCTAGATGTATATATTATTCTCTTTCATGTAGTCAATGTATACAAACAATCGTCGCACATATGTGGGTAATTTCTTTATATATAGGACACGATGTTAATGGCGGGTGGTTGGAAGGAGCTTCATGTTGCTCTGGTGCTCCCAGAGCTAAAGGGGAATTGATTGATTGGTATTTTACGCCGTGCTTAAGGGTATTTCACTATATGACGGCATGCAGTGTATTCCAGCATTATGTAAACACTAGCACAACCAAAATGTGAAATGTTGGAAAGTCAATTTTAAGACAGCATTCTTGTTGAATTTAATTGTCAAGGCACTGTAAGAATATTTTTTAAAAGTCATTTTATTTTTCTCATTTGATTGGTACATGTATAATAGATACAGTTTATCATAACATAAACTTGCCTCTATAGTATGTATAGTCACTACATGAACAATGTTATTTTTATTATAGTTTTGTGGTATGGCTTATCAAACTACAACTAAGAAATACCCTATTGCTGGTAAATTGACATAGAATGTATTTATCATTTGAATGCTCTGCACTTTAAATTGAAGATATTCTTACACATTTAACGTGTAGCATCTGTAGTATGCCTGGAAAAGCGACCATAAAACAAACAACATGTTACAAGTTACCGGTATAAAATCAGAAACTAGATATTCCCAGAACATATACCTTTGTTTTTAGTAGTGCTAATGCGTGAATAAAGCTTGCCAGAAAAACATGTATGACAGATAATAAAATATTTTCTTTCTGAAGAACCGTTGCTGTGAGGAAGGTTGGCTATAAAACTTAGAAATCTGACCACCTTGTGTGAAATAAAACTGGAGAGTTATTATACTAAAACAATCATACCCCTTCCATTTCTTTTTATAAGCTGATTTATGAGAGTGGAGAGGCCTTTAAGGATTTCATTAGAGACTGAGGGACAATGAATGAAAATAAATAAAGTTGATTATATCTGAGACTGCATTCGTCTTGATTACAAGCAGCTTGAGCCACGGCTAGAGATAAGAATGTTAGACACTAACTGCAGTAATAAGTTTATGGTTGAACACCGAATTCCATCTTTCAAGAGAAGCTAAGAGCAGTGGTATATCCAGCCTGAAAGGTACTGTTCCCACAGACTGGTTGAACTCTGAATGGTGTCAGAGAAGCGCAGTAGCCTTCAGTAGAAAACAGCAAGCAAACAGACAGCTGTATCTCCTTTACTTACATACACAAAACACCAGATATACCAACAAAAAAACTAACTCATGCTCGGAGATATCTTGTACCAGCGGCGACATCATCATCTAGCGGGCATTAGACTTGCTCAATCAACATACCACGCTGAGTAAAGACTAAAACCACGCCAGCTTTATTGCTCATCAAATACCTACAGCTCCGTTTAAACCTCTCACGGTCGTTAATGGTAATTAGAAACAATTGTAAGATTTATTTTAGATGTCGTGTTTCCTCTCATTATGATGATGTCTTCAGAAAAATTCTCAGAAATGATAACATAGAAAATGTTAAATATGACATAAGACTTCTCAATCATCAATCAGTGACAAAGCACATTCAGTGTTTGTCTTACTCTCATCTATCTTAACTCCACCCACTGTGAAATGTTCGTGGATACACCGACATCACCGAGCAGAAGGAACCAAACTATGTCGTAACAAACATTTCAAGCTACATCTTGCCAAAAAAATATGCCATTGAAGACAAACTGCCTTAGCGTAACAAAAACACAAGTATTTCCTTTAGACAAAAAAAAAGTCAGAAAATACAGCAGTTGAGTAAAAAATTCTAGGTGAAGAAAAAGGAAGTGAGTTAATATATCGGTATTCCAGGGGAGTTCTCTTTTTCAGATGTCTGTTTACTGTTTGAGTCTTGTTGGTTTTTTAGGGAATGACATTCCCCGCCCTCTCTTCATTTCATGGACTCTTATATCGGAAGGATGGTATTCAATGATGCAATAATTTTATTTTATTGTACACATTTATCGTGGTTGTTGACATTAAACACATTTAGGATTTAAGATTTGTTTGTTTGTGTGATTTGGGTTTAACATCGTACTCGAGGTATGTTCTTATAACAACAGATTGTCTGTTTCACACTCTGCCTTTCTTAAATACAACAGAAAAGGGAGAAAAAAACTTGTACAAAAAATGATCCTAATTTACCTCAGGTCGACAAGGCACTCAATCTTGTGAGCGTTACATTGAAGGAGGATCAGTAGTCTGCTGTGCTAGCCACTGAATGACGGACTACAGGCCTTAAGATCTAAGAATTTTTCCATTTCCTTTAGAAACTTAAGGATGCCATAGCGATACTTTTTAGTATGAATACATAAAATAGAAAAATTTGAATATTTTGCTTGAACTAATTATTGAAAGTTTCTGAAGGCTTTGAAACTCTCTGTGTGGTTTTCCCGTGGCATATGCACTTATTAATACTTTTCTGTTTCATTGCTTTATTTTGATCAGCATGTACATGTATGTACTATAAGCTTATATGTTCATTGTCTTTTCTACAATAAAAATCTGTTGGTTTTTCACAAGCTTGCACGTACGTATACATATTCACGTTTAGAGAGTAAAAAAAGACTGATGGGGTGATATACATTTTTTTTTATAATGGCCATTTCTTGCATGTGAAGTATACCTATATACCACGCAGGTAGAAGTCTCCTTATGAAAAAAGCTAGTCCCATCAACACCACGTGTTCAGTGTATCAGGTAGATGAAGCGCGATAATAATCCCACAACTTATCCTTCAGATCAATAAAAATTTACATAACAATGAATCCAGGAAATATACAGCTAGGTAAAACCTCACATCAACCAGGTGTATTTCTTATTCTATTGTTCAGATATACCAGCTACCTGTTCAACATAGCCATATACACATAGGTAACCATTAAATGTACCATAGCCTTCAGAATTTGACAGAGACCGACAGAATAATGCAATGGTATAACATAAACGAAGAAAGTTACCTTCAGCAAAATGACAATTTTATCAAGTGTATCCACTTAGGATGAAACATAATTTTAACCAGAGATGGGTGAAGATAGCTTTGTTATGCGGTCTTCTTTTCTAAATATATGTCATTTTACTAAACTTATACACTCATTTTATTGCTTTATATTTCAAGTTGTAATACAATGTTAGAGCCACTGAGTATAAATGAGATTGTTGGATTTAATGGTCTACTAAGTCTGGAAGATTGAAAAACTAGACAAATGCAAGAATCCTGGGCACTGACTTTTACACACTATAAAATACAACAATCTAGTTTGAGGTGTGCTGTGCCATGCTTTAACAGAGAGAGATCACTCACCTCAAATGAGAAGGCCGGAAGACCCAAGGGAAATTTAAAAAGATTAAATAAGCTTAAATGTAACTGATATCTTCTGACGTAACAATTAAGCTACAGAAGCAAATCTTTTGTTACAATATTACCACATGGGTATATAATTCGGTTACAGTTATGGCTGCCAGGGGGTTTGTGTTTCTTTAGATATAAGAATATATGGCAGATTGGGACAGATTACCACAATAGTTTACATAGCCTAAGCTGGCATTTACTGCTAACATAACATAACATTTTTTTTTATGAATATTCAATTTCAGGATTTATTGATCAGCTTAATACACTGTAGCTGGGATAGTATCTCCACTGACCTGTTCGCAGGCCTGTGCTGTTGGATAGAACGGGGTCTCCCCATGGTTATGCAAACTTAATTTAGGAGGACCGATTTATAGGTTTCCCAAATTGTTTGCAGTCTTCATCTAAATTTGCATTATGCTACTGATTTTTACAAATTTTGTAATCCGATAATCAATGAAGATAGCAATTATGCTTCATTTTTCACAAAGGCACATTTGTGTATTTTAAAAAAAAACAGCAAACCAAGGTAAAAGATTATAGCACAGGCCTGTGTTTGTAAGTCAACAAAAATCCAGAAATTGATATTTGTTTGTTTGATTGATTAAGAGTTTAAGGCTGTACTAAAGGTTACTTCGCTCAAATGATCGTGTGCTAGCTCAGTGGGTGAAGAAAACTTTCCTCAACACCACAGGACACAAACACTGACAATTCAGAACAATCACCTTCACAACACAAAAACATCGGCTACCCGTTACTCCTTATCTATGACATTGTTTGTTTGTTTGATTGGAGTTAAATGTCGCACTCAAGGGTATTTCACTTATATAACGACAGATTATCCCTTCACTTCATTCCTTGCCTAATTACGGTGGAAAACCAAGAGGAAACTTCGTAAAAAAAACATCCCTGCAACTGCCTGAGCCACATCATGTGACTCCCTCATATGCCTGATGGTCGGCAGATGATCTTAATCCAGTGAACGGTACATCGGAGTAGGATTAGTAAGTGCACATGCTAACCACTAAGCCATGGCCACAGACCTTAGCTATGAGAGCACCCGGGCAACAAGAAACTCCCTCCCAACCACCCACTCCAGAAATTGCACCAAAAACTAAAATTTATGTCACTATCCCAGGTTGTAAATGCCATTGAAACAAATCATTTATTGTCAAAGCCATACATTGAAGATTTTATTCAAGCAAAACATGTACAGTGTAAATTGGCTGTTTTGACCTTGAGATAAAGATTAATTTCTGCCTCATTTCCTTGAATAGAGCATTAATAGATTCAGAAGAAGGGTTTTACACATGAGGTGGCAAATTCCTGAGTGAAATGATGAGTCCAGTTAATGACTTCAAAGTCAGTTGTATCTACCTGTTAATCCTCCGTCCATTAAGCCTATTTGACACCTGGGTAGAGTTTTAGTGTCAGGGGGTGAGAACTGGGCAGAGCCCCAGTTACCTGACCTTTCAAACATAGCCAGTACAAATAAAGGACAATTCTTTTCTGCTGGACACACTACAAGTAGTTAAAGGACTCATCCCATGTTTGTAGCTAACAATGCTAGATGGAGCAATCCACTAATGTCCACACTCCAATCGGTCTACCCAGTTTAGACAGCTTTCACAGCAGTCATGTTAAAGTTTGACCACATTAAATAGAGGTCCCATGGGGGATAAAGCCACATCCAGAGCCCCACAGGATGGACAATCAGGAATGTTCTTAACTTGGGGAATAACAGTGAGTAAGTTAGCAAAGACAGGCTGAGTTCATTGAATCCATTCCTCTGCGAAGCTCACGGTGGGGTAAAAATACTAAGCATGCTAGGCACGCACACCCAATGGCCACAGAATCTAGCACCCGGCTATCTCTAATCCTTTAACAATCGTCAAAACCTGAGAGGTTAGGAGCTCACAGAGAAATACAAATAAAATGTCTTGTCCCATTTTATTACAAACTCTACTTCTTCTGCCTTAAACCCCTGATATCCTATTCTTCAGAAAGCAATTTACGGACTAAATCAACTGATGTTAATCCTCTCATTCAAAGAATTATTAATAATTTTTCTTACAAGATAACGATCCAATTCCACACATACCGTAGGAAGCAATACATATTCAGACTAAGGGCAAACTAGAAATCCAATAATCATCTCTTGGGACAAATTTATTAATTTAATGGTTATTTCAATTTTAAATTTTTTTATAGTTTGGAAAATATTTACCCATCATCAATTATGTTGGCGGCATTCTTTCAACCGATTCTTAAACAATATAAAATTGCATATTGGAAGCTACCATCTATTGATTACTACAAGTATCAAAGAATTAGTTTTTAACCATTATGCTGCATGTAATCACTGTTAAAGGATTTGTTAAAGTTGCTAACCATAGATTAAGTCCAGAAATGTGTTTTTGTAAATCGTTCTTTGCAGAGTAAATTAACCTGAGAATAGAATATGTGATCAATGAACACAATTCACTCTGGGACAACCCAAGTAAAGTTTCTGTCCGATAAGTAATTGGACTTGAGGCCTGAGGTGTTCAGAAGGCTATGATAACATTGATTCCGGCAAGCTTAATTTGGAAGGGGTTGAGGATTAGGGCAAGAGTTTAGGGCCAGCGGAGAATACAAACAATTGGAATATACTCTCTCAAACCCTCGAGTTGGGATTGAAAACAAATTGAGTTGAAATTCAGCCGAGCTAACCCCTTTGAGAGGCAGCAGGTTGTGTATGCTGCCAATTTCCCCATATACATGTTAGAAGACCCGTCAACTGAATCAGAAGGGATTGTTCAACTGTGTCAACAACAACGGGAAATTAAGAATGTAGAAATTGCCTGGGTATGGAGGGTCTCTTCCTCGCAGCCCAAGAGTGGAATGTGAAACCATGCTATGACCTTGTGTCAGCTTGTTTGGGTAAGCAGAGCAGGTAGTCTTCTGCGAGGATCTCACATCGACCACGCACAATCACAATCTCATACTGCTTTTCTCTGCGCTCTGCAAACTTGTGTACTTTGGCTTCGACCCCTGGCCAACTCTATCGCCTATCTCTTCTAAGCTAGTGACAAAACAAAGGCTTCATGTGTTTCAAGTTGTGTCAGAGAGGTAGAGATCTTGGAAGCAATTCATCACACTGTCCAGCTAAAGAAGTGGAGGTCAAGACACATCTGATATCAGTGGAGTGAACGGCACGTGAGATATAGGTGATAGAATTGGATCTGCTGAGTGAGAACCAACTCAACGTGCCAAAAGAGTCAACTTCCCTCTACTCAGGAAAAAGCTCCATTGTAGATCTGTTTTATGCTTTACCACGTAATAACAAATCCCAACTGATTCCCCTAATCCTTTGACAAGTTAGATGCTTTGTTAAATGAAACACTTGACTCCTGATTATAATATCACCTTTCGATGTTTACAGATTTCTATTACAAAAGAACAGCTATCAAAACAGCCAAATTGCCTCTATACCAACATAATGCGTTTAGTGGTCAGTTTGTTTGGTTGAAGGTCAGTTTGTTTGCTTGAAGTGAGTGTCACATTCAAGGTTTATCTAACTCTCGTGCAAGCCCAATGGGTGAAGGAAACCACCCTTGATGCCATTAATAACAAAGAGAAGAAAAGACAGGACAATCACAAGACACAATATAAAAATATATCACAAATCTGGCTTCGTATTGCCCCATTGCACTAAGAGCACCATGGCAAAATGAAAGGCCCTAACTGATGTATCAAACAAATTAAATTTCACCTTGTCCATGGAGAGTCTACAATAGTAAACCATCTACTATCATCGGAGGGAGATAAGCTCAATGCAATATAACACCTTCAAAAGGTAAAGAAACATAATAAGAATAAACAGTGTAACAAAAATAGCGTCATTATTTCGTGCTTACCCTTATTTTGACAACTTTAGCCCTCCCTAAGCTGTGATGAGAACTGTGGTGTTTCTTTACCAATGTCTTCTGCAACAACAAAAAAACATAAAGCACTTTTATTGAGGATCTCAGACAGGATTGATTGATTAATTGATTGGTTGGTGGAATGATTAATTGGGGCTGTTGGTCGGTTGATTGATTGATTACCCCTTACTCAAATTTATTCCACTCATATGACTGATGGACATAGAAAGAGCTAAAGGAAATCACCCTTGATGTAACAGGTAACATAGCAAGACTAAGACAACCACAGAGAAATTTGGTCTTAATGTTAGCTCAGAGAGAACCACCATATAACTCTCCCTAACCACCTGCCAATGATCACAATATCCTAGAGTAATAAAGTATTTATTGAGCTTATATTTAATATATGAACCAAATATACATATTTCATTTACATATTCAAGGGGGATTCTGGAAAAAAAATTCCAGGTTGTTCCCAATTCATCAGATCATATGGTCAGGGGTCGGTACCCCCTTTCTGATTGATTTTAAATAGATATTATGAAAAAAGTTTATATTAATATTAGTTTGGTCTAGTAATATTTTGGGCATCCATATGTTTTCCGGAATCGTTCTAGAAATTCCTCTGATATTCAAATAAATAAATTGCTTTGAGTTTCAAACTTAGCGCATTAATATACCAATAGTATCTATATAATGGTACAAAAAAGTGAATAAAATTGATTTTTATTCACTTTTGATATTCAAATCTGATATTCAAATAAATAAATTGCTTTGAGTTTCAAACTTAGCGCATTAATATACCAATAGTGAATAGAATTGATTTTCTCAAAAACAATTGACTGTTTAAATCAGTGTTTTTAACATGTTAGTTTGATTGGTGTTAAAGCCATACTTTAGGTTATTTCACTCATATGATGACGTACCAGCCAAATATGAAATGGAAACGATCCCTGGCACGGAATACACATGAGTCAAGACAATTATAAGACGCACTACAAAGACATCAGAAACGGATCGGCTAAATATTACCCCTCAGCTCTGAGTGTACCAGGGCAATAGGACGCTCCGTCCAGCCTTCCACAAATTTCTTTGGAATTATGTAATGCATTGAAATGGTCACTCTGATTGTCTTGATTAAAATCTATTTTCGGCCACCAGATTCGCTCTCAACTAGTTGTTATTACTGGTTAAAATATATTAAGAGAACTGAGAACTAGATCAAAATGTTTTTTTAAAGGACAGATATGATCAGCTTGAGAATGACACTTCAAACAGACTGCAGTAAGGATTTATTTAACATACACTTCAACACCTCTTAACAGTTATGTGAGGTTTATGACGGAACTTGCTTTATCTTATCTTAGAGCGGTGAAAAATAAGTACAGAGAGAAAAACGTAAGGACTTCACAGTGAATTGTGAATGAATCTTCACCTATCCATTTGCCCTTCATGTAAAAATGAGCCGGTTTTTAACATTTAGGAGACACGAAGTGCAAATCTGTGAACACGTGGTATTGATAGAGCTTCTCGGACACACATACTGAATAGGACGTGCCGACATGACTAAGGCCCGTTTGAAGCCATCCAGCTAATATGCCATATATATCCGTTTTCTCGTGCAAACAACTAGGACAAATACACACTCTGTCACAATAGATTGACAAACAAAAAGTCCCTCTTTTTTTCAAAACAAAGAAATAAAGCATTCTCCTTTCTCCTCTGAAACTGCTAGTGTAGCCAACCTCCTAATATTTACTTCCGCTTCATACTCGTTATTCAAAGCCAGAAAACGTGCTCTGTAATCAGTCATCAAGCCACATAAGTAACACACCAACTAATCTCTACTATCCCATAGTCATGATCAATCCACACACAGCCAAGGTCAGTCCTTACAAATCCACTTCTAAGGCTACCAGGTGGGGGGAGGGGGGAGAGAGAAACAAAACAGACTGAATTTGTTTGTATTGTTTGATTGGAGTTTCACATTGTAATTAAGGTTTATTATTTCAAGTGACAGTTGCCAGCCTGATGAGTGAAGAAAAACCTCCATTGATGCCACTGGCAACAAACAAAGACAAGAAAGGACAATCATAGGACGCTTTACAAAGAAATCACAAACAGATAAGCTTCATGTTGCCCCTTAACTGTGAGAGCACCAGGGCTACAGGACGCTCCCTCCCAACCACCCGCAGAGATATTTGTATTGCCATGTATAAACTTGCTCAGAGAAATTATTGTTATTTGCAAGCACAGTCATTTCCAATTCAACATTTGTCGGATAAATATAAAAATATTAAATTTGAACGTTTTGTTGATATTGTTCTCTCTCATTTTAACCATGGAGTTTTTAATGTACAAATAGTTTGTTAATGACAAATCCCACAAAACGTTTATTACTAGCAAGCAATTTTGCATAATTTTCTAAACTCATTTCAAAATATTTTTTTCTGTAACCATGAATAGAGCAATTTAATCTACATGTAGCTTGGAGGCAATGAAATGATCCAGGTCTGGCATAATTAAATTCTTCAGAATCACAAAAAATCAATATCTCTTCTTCTAAGAATTAAAATATGAGACTCTAGCCCACATGTTTCTGGTCAATAAAATAGCATGGGGAAGGTAAACAGGTAAATATTAACAAAAGCCTTCTGAATGCTAAAAGAACATATGTTGCGAAAATCTAAAGCAAATCAATAGTTCTCTTTAGTATTTACCAAGTAATACTTAAGTCTTCTCTTGGATGCACCTTGAATATGTCATTGATTTAATCTACCACTGATATGTAGCCCGGCGTGTGCGAAGTTTAATAATCACTTATGCATTAACTCACTCCTGTCCGTGCTAAAATGCTTTTAACCAGTTATTGAAAACAAGGCCTTTTGATGCAAAGGCCAATAGTCCCTTTCTGTTATTTAGCACGGAATCACAATTAAAGCTGGTTGCATAATGACATGCTTATAAACATCAAAGGCCTACACCTTCCTGCCATTAAAACTTGCCATAATTACACATGCAAAGCCACCACCTTTGGCCACAGGTGTGGGAAATTATACCTCACCTAATTGCACTAGCTGAAAGCATTTAACACACATGTAAAACTATTACCAACTTGAATATTGCAGGGAAAATAAAAAAAATTAAAAAAAACAGTACTCTTTTGTAAAAAAAAAAAATAGGTCAGAAAATGATGTATGCCATTAAAAGCGAATCTACGGTTTATTTTTAATACCAGCACCTGTCACGATTAAAATGTTACATACTCTCAACAACTTAAGCTATTGCCCACAAATCAATTCAGTTCTGATAAACTCACTTATTTACCATACATAAGGTGCAAGAAAGTTACAAAACCGTATCAATCTATCTTTTATTAAATTCTTGTAATTTAGCAGAGAGCATTATCATGCTATCAATCAGCATCTTCACAGTGTTTAATGTCTTGTTAAATAAACTAGAAAGATAAAATTTGAGTCATAGTTCATGAGTGACCCAATATATTCTTAACACACAGCCAGCTAAAGAGTCCGTAAATATAATTTGCCTGTTGGCCAAAAAGATCTGACCAATAATGCACATTGCCAAACGTTGTAGTTATAAAATCTTCCAAGTACACAAGCCAAGTCAATTAGCATTAAACTATTCCCATTAGCTTCCATCTTCAATGTTTATTATTATTTTTTAAAACCAATAGGACGAAGGCACCTCTAGGTTCATTACTCATTCTAGATATCAGCAGACTGCTTGAGAGAAGGCTATATCTAGTTTATGTTAGTCAGTTTTGGCAGGCTCCTCACATCCCACAAAAAAACTGGTACAGCAACCAGATTAAGACTGTCAGTAAAACAGTTGTAGAAGTATTACAAATATGACTGTCTGAGACAAGATATCCGTGAGAACGTAAACTCGGTAGATCTGTAGCGATGTGCCGCCTCTAGTTGGAGTGGAGAAGAGGCTCAGATACCCCCTCCTAGCAAAATGACTTGACTACATGGTAAACACCCTTGAGGGAACAAAGCCTGCAAAGTGAGGCAGCTGAATTGTCTGCCTTATTATAAAATACTAATCTTAATAGTGTTTCAACTGATAAGATCAACAGCAATTGAATAGGTTTTGTTACATGCAATTTTTTTTAAAATTTAATTCTTTTAAAAGATAAGCAAATAGCACACAGGCATGAGGGTCACATTCATGCCATTTTACATAATTAATCAAATAATCAATCAATCAGTTCACCAAGTATTGATAGTTTTTATTGAATTTGACAAATTCTCTGGATAGGATCAAATCTGGAAGGCAGATCCCCGGTACCCCCATGGACTTATTAATAAGACTTCCAGAGTAATGAAACCTTGATGGCTCACTTTAAAAATCTTGACATAATGTCTTGATGACACAACACAGTGATACCATGGGATTTCTAAGGAGTAGTAGTCATGTTATAGTCTTCTGGTTTATTTAGAATTACCAGTCAATATCCCATGATCAGCGGTCAAAGGAAGGAGACATACACCCTCTGTATGGATTGACTTTAAGGAGAAGTATACAGTTTAATCTCCTTATACACTTTCAAAAAATGTGTAATCTTGAAGATTTCAAACACACACACACACACCCTGTCTAACATCTGTGCCAGTCTAAAGATTAAATAGTCAGTTTTTTTTATTTCTTTTTTGTCAGTGCGTCCTATTTTATATTTTATGATTTAATTTCATTATACACTTTCACAGAAAAACTTAAAACAAAAAAAAACATTTCTTAATTTCATGTGTTCCACTTTCACAATGTTGACACACTTATAGAACAGTCCCACATATGCCACCCCCTTTCCCAATAACCTGCAATTGTATAATCTTGAGGTTATCGCCATCTGTAAGGGTTAACCTTGATCAGAGAATGGCCCAATCTGGCCTCTCATGTCCCAGTAAACCCACACTCCACACACGTGCTAAACAAATTAATAACTTCTCAACATAGATAAAGCTTGTTTACAGCCATGTTCTACATTTGTTTATAGGAATGGAGATTTTCTGTAAGCGTCCCTTTTAAATTGTCAGCAACTTATAGTGTAGAGTTGAAGACAGCCCCAAGTGAAGACAGACTGAGCCCAGACGCTATGATGCTGTGTAAACTTCATCAGCCATCCACAAAAAGAAGCCATTTAACACTGAATTTAAACAACCAGAAATGACAAAGTGTAATGGTCACTGACAATTGATGTTATCAACATTTACAAAGTCTTCCATAATGAGGCACCATTTGTTAGTCAACCTTGACCTTTCACTTGTCCTATGATACTTAGAGATTTACAAAAGGAGACAAAACCTTGAGTCAACCATGCAAATAAAAAGTAATTTCCTTAAGAAAATTGAAGACGATAAACTTCCTTAATTAGACATTCCTGAACTAGATTGTAAATTTAGTAGAGTGCAATGCAATTTGAACTGGGATAAGCCTATTTCATGATAATTTCGGTAATTTACTATCTCCAAATAGCATCACTGCGGAACGGACTATAGCTTCACTTCAGTTGAACGTAATTTGCGCCAATTCAATTGACAGTTAATAGAGCTTCGTAAAATCCTTGGGAAAATAGGAGAGATAGTTGTCAGTTCGATTGATTCCAATTTTAAAGCCACAAGCGTGAAAACCAAGATTAGTTACTTTATTGAGAACTAGGAGTTGACCTGAAGGTTACCTCAAGCAAAAAAAGTATAATGTAATTTTACTGGCCCTAATGGTCTTGCTAAAAGCTACGGATTGTTATAGAGGGACCAGGATTGTAACTAATCAATATGCTATCTAATGTTTCTTTATGTGTATGGTGTTAGAATTGAGCCTTGACACTAATAACCCATAGAACTTCGGAATTGGAGAATGGGCGACAGCGCTCAACACCATTATCATAGAGTCTAATATAACCGCAGGCTACAACAAAAGTCTGTATTATCAAACATGTACAAAGGTCAGGGCTATGTTAATTTGTTTGTTTGTTTGATTGGGGTTCAATGTGTACTCAAGGGTATTTCACTTATATGACGACGGACTCTCCACTTCACGCTGCTCCTTGCCTAATTACGGTGGAAAACCGAGAGGAAACGTCGTAAAAACCACCCCGGCGATTGTCGGAGTCACATCATATGACTCATTGACTCAAGTCTTGGTTGATTGATTGGTGTTGAACATTGTGTTTAAGGGCATTTCACTCGTGTAGGCAATATACTCAAGAAAACTTCACCCTCATTCAACTATAACATGTAAAGTGTTTTCTTCTGCCGAGGAGACTGGAAAACTCGCAAACATAAAAATCACTCAGTAACCAAAGTATAAGCAGGGTTCGAAATACATGAAAATATTTTGATGGGTTATTTTGAAAACAAACTGTGAATCTGATCAGATATTCATGTATGAAACAAAAAAGGTATCTGAATTTTAATTAGTTACTCATTTGTTGGTTAATCACTGATCAGGACCATTATTTTTTCCGTACATGCCATAACAGTAACTTACATGTAAGTGAAAAAAAGATCACTTTCTTTTAATTTGATTGATCGTCTGAATTTCATCCTGTTTTGCCCAAAGTAGGAGACAATAATCACCTGAATTTGCCGCCATGTTAGTCAATTAAGTAGTGTTGAGAAAGAAGTCTGGTATGTGACGTATTCAGGGGCGATGAGCCAATCACTAGCAATTAGGAAGACAAAAATAGGCGGAGAATTCTTAAAGCCAGTTCTGCTTAGACTTAACACAAACACCAATCAACCTCTGTCTCGTCTTGGCAGAAGTGCAGATTTCGTTTCTTCCCAATTAACACAAATGGATTCTTCCAACAGTTTAATGTCTCGGTATCCTTTATCTTTTCTTCCACAGGAGATCATACAAATACAGGCACCATGAGCCAGGACTGAACGCAGCATCACCAGATTAAAGAAGCCATAATTAATAAATCTAGGAGACTGGAATTTGATAGAGTTGGTTTAATTCTGTCCATGCATATCTATATCAAACAGTTCTGTTCCAGGACAGCTCTGTAGGGTTTATTGATCCCCACGTCAAACCCACACTTCTCCTCACCAATCTAATTTGATGTCTATAGCTATTTTTGAAATATAAATCTAGCAGTAGACCTTTTTTCCACATAAAGCGTCACCTACTTTATCTCTGGCCAGTTTCCATGGGGATGTTTGACATTAGACACTGAAATTGGCACTCTGAGATTAACAGAGCTGTGTATTTTCTTATTTACAGTCAAATACCAATCAGACCATAGATCTTCATGTAGGTAAAAAAAAATTGACATTGCGAAATTGATTAATTTTCGTGTCCACTTCTTAGCTTCCTATAGCCATTAAATTAGCCATTTAGAGGCAGGAAAATGGTCTTGTTCGTGTACTAGAACTCCAGGGTAGCATTAAAACACTATAAAATATATACATATAGAGAGAAAACACTTAAGAAAACCCATTTATCAAATAAAAAAAAGACTTTTTTAATTGACTCTTAAATAAGAAAACAGAGAGCCAATGTCAGAAACAGAAAAGTCTGCTGCTTTATCTTAAGCTTTTTACAAAGGATTCATTAAAAACCCAGGCTAACATGCAAGCATATTTAATCTGTTTTGTATGTCTGTTTAATCATATTTAATCTGTTTTGTATGTCTGTTTGCTTGAGATTTAACTAGTACTTAACTGTTATTTCACTCATATGTCTGTTTGCTTAACTTACAGAGGTTAACTATGTCACTGTTAAAAAACATGACAGGACAATAATAGGGCGCACATCAAAGCCTCCTAAACAATCAGCTTTTGTTGTCCTTTAGCATCAAAAGCTCAAGGTCACCAATAAGCCAACTGCTACTACCGCCTGCACATATTAGGTCAGTTATTGAGGTAATAGTTAAGAATGATTTAAATATCCAGCCAATTTACAACATTCTTTTTAGCTTGTCGAAGTGTACATGTTAATTTCATGCACAGAAATTAATTATGTTTGAAAATGAGTTCATTTGAGCAAATGGGTTGTGTAAATAATATATTAGTCTCACGGCTGGTGGTCTGATCAACTCCATAGATGAGTATCAGTTAAATGTTATGTGTGGGAAAATGTTAATGGTAAAATAATACACTATTTACTTATAAAGTAAGTATAATTATATATCCCCTTACAGTAAATGTATGTTAATGTATGTTTTTTTAATCTTCGAGATGAATAATAATAAGTTAACTTTAAAAGGCTCAATTTAAAATCAAATTAAATTTTCTAAACTTTCAAATATACATACATGTATTGATTTTTTAACATGATGTAATTGCATAATGCCCAAATCACAAAAAATGTAGATTGTTCATAGCTCAGAGATGTGTAAAGTATCTTTATATTTTATTATTTATCTTGTGGTTGAATTTGTTTAAGTGGGGTTTAATAATCTTGTGATTTGATTTGTTTAAATGGAGTTTTGCGTGATATTTATAAAGCTTATTTCACTCGTATGACAGCATGCTAGCCCAAGACTAGGAAATCAGCCATTATCAGTAAACGACAACATAACAAGGTAAGCACAGGATACAAATACGTCACAAACGGATCGACTTGATGTTGCTCCTTAGCTCTGAGAGCACCAGGGCAACAGGAAGCTCCCTCCCAACTGGTCGCTCAATCTTGTGAGACACGACATAGCATGCCTTCAATATGATAGGAACCGGAGCCATTAGAAAAAAATTACCAACACTCTTCTGATTGAGATAATTAAGTAGAGGATTTTGAGTTTTAGCATAACGACAACAGAGTGACAACCCTTCATGAAATAACAGAGTTCTGAGTTTTGGCATTATGACAACAGTGACAACCCTTCATGAAATAACAAGGTTCTGAGTTTTGGCATTATGACAACCCTTCATGAAATAACTGGGTTTTGAGTTTTGGCATTATGAAAACAAATGATAACCCTTCATGAAATAATTTTTCAATAAGGTAGGGTTAATATGCTTGTTTTAACGGCCATTACGACAAAAACATGTAATAGCTGATTAAGGCCTAAAATCAGGAAATGAAACAAAAAACAAATTAACTTTTTCCAACACATGGAATATTATTTTTTGCAAAAGATAAAAAATTTAAAACTACATTTTTCTGGAAATTGGCAGCCTGCAAGGATGTAATATATGCGGTAAAGTGGCGTTTTTGTGCAACATCATCATTTGTCAAACGTTGTTTAGAAACTTATCCTATATATACAGCTGTGCAAAATACTACATGTACTTACAAAATATATACATGTCACAATGAATCTGCTTAATGAAAAGGCTGGCATAAAATACATTAGTCAATACATCGACCTATGTGTGTAATTTTTTAGCTAATCTACATAGTGATACAATGTACATATAATCCTTCTTTTCGGTAAAATGCATTTTGATCTATAGCAGTGAACTGCAGTCGCTTTTACATAGAGACTATAAGTTTACACCAGTAAACCCAAGTGCAATAAGTTTGTTTTGGATAACTGGAAACAAACCCATAATGATTAATGGCCTTTTAACAGAGTTTAATAAATTCACAAAGAGGCCATGCCTGCCAAAATCCCATTGTATTTTGAGGACGTAATTGACCATGGCTATAATAACTCTGTCTCTAAAACCAATCCATGCTAACACATTCTACTCTGTTTTTGAACAGACTGATTTATACAGACTTTGGCAGCTTGCCAGAAAGTTTTTGGAGTAATAAGCCACAAGTCATGTCCAACAACTGCAAATCCCTTTTCCAACTCTACTTTTTTTTCTTCCTTCGTCAACTCAAACCAATCCAATTCTCTTTGAGAAAAGTCGGTAAAAAAAACCTGAGTTGTCGGTGTTAGTTGTAGCCTGAAGCATAGAGCAGGTACTGAGAGAATGGCGAATCGATTCCTGGCAAGCTTCCAGCCTCAATATTTGTTTCATTCTACACAGCTCTACTTCCCAAACCGAATACACTTTTTACAAACAAAATTCAAATAGCGTGCTGCCAAATATCAGGGTACGAAATTCAGAGAGCACACATCATGACATTGGGGGAATGAAATGAAGCTGAGCTTAACCACAGGGGAGTTTTCAGTGGACAATACTGGGCACACAGGTGACTGAGGAGAAGGGGGTGTTTCCTCCACAGCACCACTGCCTACATAAACATCTTATAAAGCTTGTTATCTACATATTACATCAGTAGACATAAGTGCCTTGCTCCCTGGTGACAGCATTTCAATTACACAGTTAAACTAAGAGAAGTAAGAGTAGTGTTACATCTAGTACTGATGATATAACACATAATCACATGTACTAACTAAACAAGGCAGTTTCCAGAATGTTTTTTCTGGTACAGATCTCAAACTCATTAGACCATAAACAGGATTCTTTACCCAATTTTACTCAAGCAGAGGCAGTTTTAATGAATGTGGGTCATCACATGCTTTTCTACCAGCCATGCTTATCAAGGACATTCAGCCTCTGAGATCTGCTTGTCTAAATTTAAAATTTCTAAAATTGGTCACAGTCCAAATCTCTTATTTCTTTATCATCTCCATTTATACTTCAATCATTTTACCAGTCCAAAATCAAAACGGCCAGTCACCAAGATCATCTCCTATTGAATGTTTAATTTACCAATGTTATATAAAGGTGGTGCCTATCATAAGCTATGCTAAGTGGCTTAAAGTACCACCAATGTTTAATTTACCAATGCTATATAAAGGTGGTGCCTATTATAAGCTATGCTAAGTGGCTTAAAGTACCACCATGAGACTGGCTGTGCTAAAAATGCTGACAATGGAATGCTAAAGAAATTGTATTCTGTGTAGATGTCCAGTGTCTGGGTAAAACGGTGGCAAAGGGCTATGATTACTTTTCAACGCCATTCTTGAGGTTATTTCAGTCAAATGTTGGAGGGAATCGGGAATGGACAAAACACAACACTCACAAGACATTGACCCCACTTCTGCTTCGTGTTGCCCCTTATCTCAGAGAGCACCATGACAACAGGAAGATCCCGCCACCAGCCAGTGACAAAGGGGTGGACTAATACACATATGTACAGTGGAGGACTTTTGAAGCCAGTAAAGCCATAGAAACTGCATTAACTGACCTTTAGGGATTTCAAATGAAAACCTTAGAAGCCATTTAATATTGCCACCTGACCATGCTTAGCAACCATAGTATTCGTGAGGAATTTAAAACATGGCCGCATCTAATGAGATAACAGAAGGCATGATGGGAAAGGAGTGAAGTTTGGCACATTGCCTAACTATCGTGGCCTCACAAAACAGGCGTGTTGAGGTCTGTGGGTCTGTAAGGGATTTAAAGTGCCTGAATTCCTAACTATCCATGTCAGTCTGTGTGTCAAATATCTCTCTGGTTTAAAAAAAAAACCAGTTCGCTGGAAAATATGGCTTCAAATCAGCCGAGAGGTCTCTTTGTCAGCCCAGACATGATTTTCTGTACTCACATTGCTAGTTTCAAGCCAGCAATTATGTGTAAGTTCTATTTGCTGACATAATTACTACAGGGGCTAGCTGTGTGGTTGTTATAATATAGGCGTGCTCAATAAAGAAGCCTGAAGATATGCACATTTCAAATAATGTCCAGGTCTAGCTGGCACATTGTCAACAATTCACTCATTACTCAACACTGACATTCTCCTACAGTTGTGCACCGAAACTGTGCCTTGGTTTACTTTGTTCTGAGTGGCCTGAATGGTTAAATAACATCTTTGTTATAGAAATGCAAAAATCAATAAGTTTAATAAAATAGTTTGTTGAATCTACTGGTATTATTAATTGATTATTACAAGTATGTTAAAGCCAATAAATCTTATACAAACTGATAATTTTTTAATCAAATTGTACTGTATTGCATCATAAGTGTTTTATGCCGTATTTAAGGATATTTTACTCATATGAAGGCATGTCAGTCTATTGGGTGAGGGAAACCAGCTGTCATCATAACAGTTTTGAATTATTTATAGGCCTAAATAACTATCTAGTAAGCAAAATGAAATTTTTTTACAAGGCCCATTAAGTCTACCTGCATATGTTCAGTTGAGGACAAAGGTTTAAACCAGGGCAGTGTTACAACCAGTCAGATTAGGGTCACGTATTGTTCACAATATTAACAGCTTTAGAAGCAAACAAATCAGCAAAATCAATAACCATGCTAAAAAATATATCAGCGCTAAATGGCAGTCTCCTTTGACCGTTCCTGTCCAGGGTTTATAAAGGCCGACTGTCACAGTTCCATTAGATGTCAAACAATGGAGATAGATTATCAATAATATACATGTACTGGTACCTTCAAACCCACAGGAGCTTAGTCTACAGTACCTGTTATATCACTATTCACTGGATTTTGCCTATTGATACGGAAATAAATTTTGATTTGAATAACTTAAATGAAGTCAATTATGTCCATCAAAGGAAGTGCGTCAAATAATTCAGATATTTCTAGCTTTAAATGTCTAGATTGTATTTCCTGACAGGCATTGAGATAAGGATCTAGCCATTCCTGAGAGACACAGGATATGTACTAGAAGACTGGGCTATATCACAGAATTATCACCCTCCAGCCTCCTATAACTGCCCCCAGGAGAGGATGGAATGTTGCTAATGACCACACTGAATGACTACCTTTCCATGTGCTAGTATTTATAATCTACAACTATTACATAACTGCCAGACACTATGGTGGTGGACGTAAGAAGTAAATACGGTCTAATGTCAAGTGAAATAAACTCTCCAGAATTTATTTATTTGTGGATTAGACACTGGATATTAACAGAATTTTTGTTGTATTGGGATAAAACATTCTTAGTTTGAACAGATTCTTGTTCTAAATAGTTTGTAGATTGAGATGAGATGACTGGTCAGTTGGTCGGTGCCTTAGTCTGAGGGTCGTGGGGTTGTTTCTTTAACATGTCTCACGCTGCTTGTTTTCCGAAACAACAATCTGTTCAAACTAAGAAATTGTTATACCAAAATAACTAAAAGACCCTTAATAGTTTTTTACAATTATTTATAGTGTAAAAGAATCGGTCAATTAATCACAAATTCATAAAAGTACAGTTTCCTGAATGATTGATGGTGTTTTATGCTGTGATAAAGCGTATTTCATATAAGCTAATATGATGGCGGTGTATTCCAACATTACTTGACACTACCACAATGAACCATGTGTTGATTTGATACTGTCCGAAAGTCAATCTTCCACCAGTGCTAAGAAATGACAGCTACTCTCCAAACAAACTGTCCTTAGTCAGAGGGTTTTCCTGAATGAGGAACAAGTTCACAAAAAAGCATAAAACAAAAAAAAATATACACACAACCACATATATTTTCAGGGTATGAATAAGTATCATTTTCATCAATTGAGGCAATTAGCCTATAGTGAGGGGAAAAACTACCGTATATTATGACATTCGATTTGTTTTCTTCTATTTTTTGTTTTTGCACCTTTCCTTTGTTACAAACTTACCTGCATTTTTTCAAAGTCGAGACAAGGTCGCTGCACATTACCATTTCTGTCATACTCCATGCAACCAGAAGCTGTCGCTTTACGGTGACGTTTCCGTGGAGACACAGAACACGTAACAGGATTAATATTAGCTAAGTAAAGTCTTGCTGGAGAATGTCTGTTAACTCTACGAGCATCCCTGGGAGGAGACGCATGAAATACTACAGGCTGAGGTTGAAGCATCAGGTCACGCACTTCCTCATCTGATGAGGGAGTTATCTGTCCATGATTCCGACACCTTTCAGTGTTCATCTGCGACCACTTGCGTTTCTCGGCCTGCAACTCACTACTACTGTTAATACTTGAGAGCTCTTCCTCCGAGCTGTTCTCCTCAAAATCCCATCGGCCATGTTCTAATTTAGAGATCTCATCGTATAAACCTAATGTAAGTGTTGTAAGCTCTGTCATGAACTGGGGGCTATTGCTACAGCTGTCCGTCTCGCCACTGATCAACGGTGGCGAAATACTCCCATAACTTGACGTGTCCTGATGACTTCGTTCTTCTAAACCTAAAAACAACAACAACATAGACAGCATTATATCTTTGTGGTCTTCCATGATTACTTCGTTAAGATAAACAGAGACAGTGATGTATGCCAATTTACCAAAAATGTAAAGTTTATAAGTATATCAAGATCAACTTATACAGTTAAATTACTATTTACCATTCACATGGCCTCATCATTCACATTCTTTGACTTATTTGTTTGTTTAAATGGGGTTTAACAACACAATTAAGGTTGTTTTACTCATATGGCAGCCCAATGGCAAGACAAGACAGGACAGTCAAAAGAGGCCATACAGACACATGACAAAGAGATTGGCTTGTTGCCTACCCTCCTCTCCGAGCACACCACGGCTATAGGAAACTCCTTATCAACTGCCCAATTCTTTGATTAAGTTTTCTGTTTGTTTTATTTTGATTTAATGACCTACTTAAAAGTAATTAACTTATTTTACGACTTATTGTCCATATTACAATGTTCCTTACTAAAATACAATGGAAAATCGTGTGATTGCCATGTCATGTGACTGAGCCGTACATTGGCAGGATTATTTGGTCACCACGGTAACCAATAAACTATGGCTGCTGGCCTCTTCCAATAAGTTGATTGACTGATTGGTGCTTTATGCCGTGCTTAAGGGTATTTCACTTATATGACAGCAGTGTATTCAAACAAAAATTGACACTAACACAACCAAGATGTGAAGCATTCCCATAATGTTGGAAAGTTAATTTTCCTAAAGTGCTAAGTAAAGACAGTTAACCAACATACTGCACGACTGATTTTATGATTTTAAGAAAGAAGCCTGACAATAGGTGTTTGTTGATTTGGTGTTTGATGCAATTATTAAAAACCAAATAGAAAAAAAAGATATTGTAATAATGGAAACTTAACATAATTGGAAAGAAATATGTCTCCAAAATATACACTATTTTTTAATACGTACGCACGACACACATACACACGTCAGTTTAATTGTATTGTATAAATATGACAAGTCCAAGACCTGACAAGAAGAAAAGATCTCCCGCTAAATGGCTTATTACCATAAACATAACATTAGTCACTTGCCATATGGTGGCATAAGAAAAGTAACAATATCTACTTTTAAAAAATACTGTTTTAAGATCAGCATTGCAAATACAGGTCGTGAAAACGCTGATTTCATTGTTTCAAACCATTAATATTTAACATATGTAAATGTCCAGAGAAGCAGACTCAGTGCTGTACGGTTTTGTTGACCTGTTTGATGAATATTTAATAGAAAAGACACATACAAATAATGTTATAACACTGTGATGGCCGGAGGGTATTAATGGCACAGTTCAGTTCTCACTCCCATAATAATTTGAAGCAAAAATGACCTTAAAATCTTCAGCACAATAATTATCAGATTTACTACACCCTTAGTTTTTGTAGAGGGGTAGATCAAGAGAGTAGACCTATGCGATGATGAAAAAATAATTGAAACAAAGTGAGAGTCATGTAGGGATTTGCTACACAGACTAGACAAAATTCTAACAGTAGGTTATTTACTGAAACTGTGATGCGAGTTCAATGTGATGTGTAGTCTGCAGAAACATTGACCATGTACTTTTCTACCACTCAGTTTATCTAGAGGAAACCACCGAAAATCAATGGCCATAAAACATCAGAGTACCATTTCCTGTGTAGACAGAGTGAGGGATGAGACTGAAATGTGGGAGGGGCGATTTGGGTGAGGGGGTGCCAAAATTATGGCTCAAATAACCAGGCCAACTTCCATGTTATAGAATTGAAACCCAGAACATGTGACAACAGAATGGAGTGTTAAACATATTCTGGGTGCTTAAATTTAGCTGGCTCTACTAGATTTATGAAGTTAGCCACAAATGATGTATATTTATTGCTTGGTTAGTGACAGTTCACATTTCCTTACTGGTACAGAACTAAACAAATCCACCATCTTTCTTCTCTGACAGACAATACACTCATGTCCTGGTCATTAATTTTCCAGGTCAATTCAACAAAATTATACACTGGATTCGCACAAAGAAAAGCCTATTGTGTTTTCGACACCCAAAACTCTAAATTAGACAGGCACAGAATGAAACTAGTCCAGTGGCAGCATGTATAGAAATGTATAAACACTCTTTTATAAATTGAATCAGTGAAAGAATATACATGTAATACAAACTCTTCAAAGGGTCTGTTTTACTCTGTTATGTAAGACAAAATATGAAGTTTAATGTTTGGGAACGGATTTAATAGTAAACCAAACCTAACAAAAGTGTTAAAAGTGCGTTTGTTTGAGTGGGCTTTTACACTGTACTTAAGGTTACTTCATTAATAGGATGGCGTGTCACGAGTGAAATAACCCACCCTCGATTCCACTGGCAACAAACAAAGACGAGACAGGGCAATCATAGGACACAATATAAAGGCAGCACAACTAATGGGCTTAGTGTTGTTTGTTTTTGTGACGGGTTATGATCACCTCAATCAAAAACAAATTGAAACACATTCAATGTAAGCTTTTACATGATAAAGTGCAACAAATTAGAGAACTATGAAATGCCACATAATACAAGTTGCTTTGGTAACTTGCCAACAATTTTGTGTGTTTTATTGATAAATGATATAATGTGTATAGATTAACAACTAAACTAAGGAGGAACTGAACACATGTCAATCGATATGGAGTCATATAACACGTATCCCTGTAGAATTTTCATCGGTATTCGACAATAAATAAGATGGCTGTAGGATTTCTGTTGTTTGTGACGCAAACCCACAATCTTGAATTAAAGGCACCATGGCAACAATCCTAACCAATCAAGGAATGTATTCTAGTCAAAAAAATTAAAGTGGAAAGTTTCAACTAATCAAATTTGACCTGTAGGAGCATTTTATAGCATTTGTGAAGGGTGTTAACCCATAAGAAGATTGATTGATTGATTGATTGATTGATTGGGTCTCTGGCTAGTAGTTATAATATAGATATGATATTGCGTCATTCCACCTAACTTTTGGTGTTCAATTTTTTTTTTACTTAAAAGAAATTAAGGGTGAGCCAGGAAGAACACACGCTGTCTTGATTGGGTCTGACAACAGTGGACTCGTAGCCTCTCTAAAACCCATTTTTGTGGATACTTTTCAAACGACACATGGTCTTCAAAAAAAAAATGTTTTCTCTCTTTAAATAAATCCAGGCCTGAGCTATAATCTTTTCCAGCAGAACCTTCAAATCTTTCTTGTAAAATTTTGTGAGATTACCTTATATTTGCATTTTCTCCAGGTTTGCTGATTTTTAAATACATAAATGTGCCTTTGTGAAAAATAAAGCAACCTTGTTTTAAAATAACATCTTCATTGATAATGGGATGACAAAATTTGTCAAAATCAGCCTCGAAATGCACATTTTGATGAAGACTGCAAACAATTTGGGTAACCTATAAACAGGTCCTCCTAAATTAAGTTTGCATAACTATGGGGAAACCCTGTTCTGTCCGTTCTCCCCAACAACACAGGCCAGTAAATCGACCTGTTTTCCAGCAAGCATTGACTGGGCATTATCGATGATTATCTTTGATTTCATTAATATATTTTCCTTTATCATATTGACATGTGTATCATGACACCATTGTATTCCCACAACAGATTGGACACAGATTAAAACCTGCCACCCTGGAGCAAGTGTCATATGTAATTGACTAATGGAGGATAGAGAAGATCGCAATCTCTTACATCACCAATGGATGCATCCATTAGCATACTGCATAGCTAATGTTTGAATTCTCCTGTTCAATGTGTCCACAGTAACGTTTTACGTGAGAAAATAATAACCTCTGGGCTAAACTGTTAATTACATGTAGGCCAAAAAAGACACATACTCAATCAAGTTTTTTTATTAATTCGTAGTTTCAATCCAGACCAGGTATTTTTTAATAATGTGAAACTGACATAAAATGTTTATAAAAGTAAAAATATTATCTAATTATAGTTTGCTAAAAAGGAATTGACAATCAAAACAAAACCCAACTGGCAACATATTAAAAGGTCATCTTTAAGTGTTACTAATTTTGCTTGAAGTAAGCTTACAACATGATATACAAAGGAAAATGTACCACATATATGTATATGTTTTCTTTGTTTGGTTGATTGGTTTAATGCCATACTCAAGGTTATTTCATTCGTACGACGGCAGTCCAATGGCTGAAGGAAACATCAGTGGCAACAGAGAAAGATAAGATTGGTTGATTGATTGATTGGGGTTTAACGTCGTACTCAAGGGTATTTCACTTATATGAGGACGTGCCAGCCCAATGGGTGAAGGAAACCTCCCTAGACACCATGGGCAACAAACAAAGACAAGATGGAACAAATACAGGACAATAACAGGACGCAATACAGACATCACAAACACAGATCGGCTTCTTGTTCCCCTCTAGCTCTGAGAGCAACAGGGCAACATCAAGCTCCCTCCAACCACCCACCCAGGGCAACAGGAAGCTTCCTTCCAAATGTCTGCTTCTTGTATATATGTATGCAGCAAGATTAGAGCATTTATACAAAACAAGTATGACATTAATATGTCCACAGGGTACGTGTATATGAAAATGGCTTTAAATAAATGAACATCATATTACAACATAATAAATTCATAATGCAAGGAAGCGATAAGACTGAAGACTACCTGAACAACACTCACAATTAAGACTTCTGTAAAGATTCATAGGTCCAATGTTGCTAGTGAATACATGTGACGGATACGTGTATGAGGGCCTGTAACCTAAAGGTCCCGGGCTCGAATCACGGTGCAGGCAAGCAATTTTTTCTCTCTTCAATTACTCAAAATATATTCAGTTCAGAACATGTCTCTGGTAATTCTTCTAGATTATGAGATGATACATCAATTTAAAAATTGACCAACATCATCCCCGTGCTTATGTGAGTAACTTAAAAATATGAGCTTACTTCGAACATTTCACGGACCAAACAATATCCTTCAGCGGTTAAAAACAAGACAACAAAAAAAACCAGTTTGACCTCCACAATAACCCAGTGCGATAATTTTTAATGCCTTTCACAAATTTGCCTCTGACGAACAGGCTAATGGCTGTTTGTTTCGACCATATTTATACTGGCTTTACTTAGCTATTGATACACATCCATTTTACAACAGAGCCAAACTTCTCATTTTATAGTTGTGCTAAAGTAATTACTATTGGAGTACACTGTCATCAAATAAAGTGAAATCCCTTGAGTGGAACGTTTAACAGCAATCAAGTCATCGATCTTTCACAAAGCACTTGTTACATTTTTAAAAGTGTGGATCCAAAGCTTGTGTAACTGATTTGTTTAACAGAATGCAGAATAGCAATTAAGTGTATTCTATTTCCCAAACTATATGTATAATACTAGTATATACTAGCCTCTTTATATCACGCTATCTAATACCACAGATTAGGAAACATACAATAAATGATGTAACATACCATCCAACACCCTCATTGCATCTTTGTCCTATTCTTTGATAAGGCAATAAAAGGACTGACATTTACACAATGAAGATATATATAAATATTTCTTAGTTAAGCAATGACAGCAACTCAGCAAGTAAGCCTTAAAAATAGCCCTGTGGCCTGCTGACATCAGCCTGTCTGAATAAACACACTGATAACAGGTTAGCCTTTACAACTTCTACCATATATGCTACCAGTACTGAAAATCTTAAATAAATCTTGAGATTAAAGACTGCCAGATTATACATCATAATCCATCTTCCAGCTCATCTATGTCTCTAAACTATGGTTATAATGATTTATCGATAACGAGAAAACAGAGAGAGAAAAAAACAAAAATTTCAATAAGCGTTCATCTTTGACAAAATTCTTTCCCAAACAGAGTAGGAGTTGTGTGTTGTAAAAATGATCCACATTAATGTATGTAACAACCTGGTGATATCATCAGTGTCGTGGAACCAATTAGTAAGATAAGGCTCATGCGAGTGGAATGAAAACCTGGCTTCACTGATGTCAAATAGAGACGCTATTAATGAATGTAAGATTATATCGGCAAGAAACAAATAATTATCTGGAAACCTTAACATGAAAAAAATTAAATCTGGCTGAAAAATCAGCCGAGTAAGACTCTGATCATAACACAGTAATGAACTAGCTAGCTGACTGTTGTGAGAAATAGCTACATGAACAAGTCCATACATGTCAAAACCCTCCGAGCTATTTTGTAAAATAACAAGAAAATAGAAAATTACCACAGACAAAAGATCTTATTGACCAACCTCAAATTTGCTTCATATCTTCTGAATAGATATTTAATGAGTTTTACTAGTTTTTTTCTAAAACATAAATTATACATATGAACACTTTAACCTCAGTATACATGTAGATATCTCTCTTATAATGACACAAACAAATTACTGCCAGGAGTTTTATGGTTATTTTGTTTAGACGATGGTGTGCCAACACTATGGGTGATCCTGTCCAATAATGCCCAATGGGTGATAGTGTCTGATGGGTGCATAATGCCCAATGGGTGATACTGTCCAACTGGTGCATAATGCCCAATGGGTGATACTGTTCAACGGGTGCGTAATGCCCAATGGGTGATACTGTCCAACGGGTGCATAATGCCCAATGTGTGATAGTGTCTGTTGGGTGCATAATGCCCGGTGTGTGATAGTGTCTGATTTGTGCATAATGCCTAATGTGTGAAACTGTCTGATTTGTGTATAATGCCCAATGGGTGATACTGTCCAACAGGTGCATAATGCCCAATGGGTGATAGTGTCTGATGGGTGTATAATGTCGAATGGCCGGCAATGGGTGTTACTGTTTGATGGGTGCATAATGCCCAATGGGTGATCTGTCTGATTTGTGCATAATGCCCAATGGGTGATAGTGTCTGATTGTGCATAATGCCCAATGGGTGGTAGTTTCTGATGGGTGCATAATGCCCAATGGGTGATACTGTCTGATGGGTGCATAATGCCCAATGGGTGACGTAGACTATCCTCAAAGCACTAGGGGCAAACAATTACAAGACACAAGCCAAGCAGAGGACATACTTTGTCTGTTTTAACCTCATTCTCAAGGTTATTTCAAATAGTTGATGTTACAAGAAATAAGCTAAGTGTTACAGTTTAGCATTGAGAGAATTAGGGAGACATGACAGGAAACCCCCACAAGTCACCAACCACAAGAACGTAAAAGCAGTAGGAAATCTTAAGTTTTATATATTTTGTATTATTTCACTCGAATGATGGATGTTGGCTGTGGCATTTTTGTTAGTTGAAGAAAGACACTATAGAAAAGACCCGACGGTACAAACTTTAAGCACGCCTGCTTACATACAGTTTTACGCTGTGCTGAAATGTACAAGCGCCTAATAGAGATTGAAAAACACATTTCACAATAAATTGATAGACAAAATCAAACTTATAAAGAGCTGTTTCCAAATCAGTGGTTTTACACAAAGACATCTTGTTATATGAACTAGTCATACATTGACATCTGAATACTTACAATGCTAATTGGATCTGTCCAAGTTTTTACCTTAATTATTAACGTAGTTTTTATCTCGCCGTGCTAACCAAGTTAAGTACAGGTTAGCTGGTTCCTTTGCTTACTTTGTATTAGCTATATCATTCATGTTTTTTTCTAACATTATTGTTATATGCTATGATCTAGCAAGTACTGATACATTTATTTTCCGTAAGTTAAATATAGTTATTTAAGTGCATAGAAAAGCCTATTCATATAAGAAAATTAAAACATGAAAAGTAAATATGATAATTAAAAAAAATTTAAGAGAAAATGCTTCGGTTTAATTTATCAGAGATGAAAATTAGGGCAGGTGATCGATGATTATAGATCCAGCTCTGATAGTAACCGATCAAAAGTTAGTGACATTTTTATACTAAATAATGATAACTTATCAAATTCATTGCTTGATTATAAAATAACCAATCAAAACATTTCCACATATTTCAAACACTGAAGATATTTTTTATTCCTTGACAAGAGGATTAAGTTGAGATGGATTATGCCCAATGGCTGCAAGAAACTGCCCATCAATGCAACTATAATACAAACATACCCTAAACTCATCCACTTCATGTTGCCCCTTAGCTCTGAGGGCACAAGAGCAACAGGAAGTCCCCTTCAAACTATAAAGTTTAAAGAAAATAATTTCAAGCCTGATGCATACATGGCATGATGTAGTGTCCGATTGCTCGGGGACAATTCACTGGATACTTCAGCATGTTTATGATTCAATTGATTGGTTGACTTGCTGAAACTGTCAGACAGTGACGCCGCAAATTAATGACCATTTTAATGTCACAATAGTACAGGCGAGACAGTAGCTTCAAGTATTAATAAATTAATAATGCTCCTTCAGTACAATTGGTTATAGCAGGAGACTATGCATGGAACATACTGCTTCAAGAGTATGGAGTGTCTTGGGAAACCTTGCCTAGTTAACACCTGCCTAGACCCCTGGGGCCCGTTTCACAAAGCAATCTTAGGTTACCTTAAACATAAATACATTGACGACAAGTGCTGAAGACATACTGTAGTGTTGCCATATCCGATACTTTCAATGTAAGCGAAGATTGCTTTGTGAAACAAGCCCCTGGAATCTAGATTGTTTGTTTTTCGGATTGGAGTTTAACGTCGTACTAAAGGTATTTCGCTTATAAGACAACGGATTGTCTATTGCACACTGTTCCTTGCCTAATTACGGTGGAAAACCGGGAAGAAAACTCGTAAAAACCACCCCAGCAATTGCCAGAGTCATACCGTGTGACTCCCTCATATACCTGAGGGTCGACAGGTGGACTCCATCCTGTGAACGGTACATCGAAGTAGGATCAGTAAGGGCACTCACTAACCACTAAGCTACGTCCACGGGCCCCAGAAATCTAGAGGGTGTACTTATATAAGCTTCTTTGTTAATTGCTAGCATTTCCAGGTAGCTGTGTTGGTTTTAATTAAAGTGATTTCACTCATCATATTATTGAGATCTCATTATCTAACTTGTCAAAATCTTAAGGATTTGTGGTTTGGTGTTTAAAATTATGTTACTGTGAAGTGCTAAGCAAAGGTGTCCTTGGTGAGGGAATGTACAGCCGCTACACAGTATGCTCTTGAAGTCTGTCCCATGAACATTTATCTTGGAACTTCATAATCATCTTTACTTCAATAAAAACTTGTGTATCTTTTCCAAAAAGTATATAATTATCAATGCACCTGGCTAATTGAACAGATGCCATACAACAAACAGTTCTACCTACAAGGGGTATTAAAAAAAGCTCATTAGTAAGTGTGAAAAAACAAGCGTGCAGGCCTTAATGTTAGCAATTTATTACAATCTTTGTCTAGAATACATATATTATTACTTCAGACAGGGAAGAAGTTATATTGGGAATTTACAGTCGTATTCAAGTCATAGGCTCACTGGGCTTAATGGAGACCAAACAAATGAGATGAAATTATCCACAAAGCTTTTTTTTTGTTTTAATTTCTGCAGTGTGTTGATTTGTTTGCCCGCTTGCCTCAGGAGGCGACTGAGGGAAGACTCAGAGGAAAATGAAAGTTAACAGTAGAAATTACATCGTACTAGTCTGCCTGAACAATAAGAGAACTAAATAGCTTGCCATTACATTCATTTGTTTTAACTTAACCATTCTAGTGCACTTGATGTTTATGTTGATAAAGGAGAAAGAAAGAGCTCTGAGTTTACACTGAGCTGAGTCCACACATTTAACTTCCTGTCATATGATTATTATGTAGCCTGCAGACAAATATACTTAAATACATTATGCTACATATAGAGTAGACGAGACAGTGAATAGCATGTTATCTATTCACTCAACAGAGTTAGTATGACCCTTTCGGTTTATTGAAATTCTTCCGCTAGAAGCTGATAAAGCTCAAAGATACTGTACTACATACACATTAAAAAGCAATGATTTCCATTTTTCTTAAGTTTTATTTCATAAGTGTTAAGTGTTTGTTTGATTTTGGTTTATCCATGTACTTAAGGAAGGTTTTTTCACTCTCATGACAGCATGCAGCTCAATGGGCAGACAGAACACATGCTTTTCAGAAAGTACCTATGCTTTTAAAATCTCAAGCTGAAAATACTCTGCAATACTGTATTTGTTTAATAGGGGCTTAAGGGTATATCCCTTTTTAGAGGACAGATTGCCCACTTCACACTATAGCATTGTGGAATACTGGAAGGAAATCTTGGAAAACACACCCCAACAAAGCCGAAGCTAAATCTGATGATGTGTGATTTGCTCAAATACAGACTCGAACCCATGAGCGGTGCAATGTATCGAGGTCAGATAAGTAGGCCGAAATGCTTACCACTAAACTAAGACCACGGGTCTGTAAAGCCTGCAATTAACTTAATTTGTTTTTTATAACCAAACAGTATCAACTGCTATCATTGTTTGGAAGACCCCTAGGAGGAGGAACGAGGTTAACTCAAGGGAGTTGAATGTGTGTTCTGTCATAACGAGTGACCAGCTCCTCGTAACAAGTTTCAAAGGACACTATTGATTACATGTGTCTGAGCATATCTAATATCCAACACATAACTGGCAAAGTACTGCTTTATCAAACCTGGCCATCTCTAATGGGACTAAATAACATCTGCATGTTATAGTGACTAGGTTTGAAAGTGTATCACAGGCTATCTATGTCAGTCAGACTCGGAGGCAATTACATGTTACATATTATATCATACATATTATAGTTACTAGATGTTTAACAGCCTACTCAGGGATTTTTTCCCTTGGTTTATATAAGGGCTTTGCATTTTGGTGGAGAACAGAGAGGATCTAAAGGCCAGTCAGTGATACAAGACGTCGGGCATGGCTGACATTTGCCTTAAAACCAAGTGGAACTAAAATACAGTTTTGACAAGAAACTACATATGTGTGTAATCCTATATCTATACATATATTTCCATAGACACATTGTATTCTGTGATAAAGAAATTGATTTGTTTGCCTGGGGTTTAAACAGTACTTAAGGGCATTTCACTAATATGACAAAACACATTGTCCATTTCACACTGTTCCTTATTTAAACATGGTAAAACAACTGAAAGGAAACATAGTAGAAACCACCCTTGTGACTGCTGGAACCATAGATGGGCTCGAACCTGTGAGCAGTACATCACAGAAAGATCAGTAGGCAGACACGCTAACCAATAAGACATGGCCTCAGGTAAAAAAATTGAAGCACTAATGATTTGACCCAGAATAAACATACATCATTTTCAAGGTCAAATTGGAAAGTATATTTGCATTGTTTGTTTGTTTGTTTCATTGGGGTTTAACTCTGTATTTAAGGTTATTTCACTCCTATGAAGACATGCCAGTTCAATGGGTGAAGGTGGCCACCCTTGACAATACTGGCAAAAAAACAAAGACAAGACAGGACATTCACAAAACAATCAAAAAACATCCATTTGTTGCCCCTCTGCTCAGAGAGCACCAGGACAACCGGAAGCTCCAGCCTACCACTCGTAGTTTATCTAGAAAATTGGATAATTTATTGGTTCTTAATTAGCCTAAATGCCTGGAGGGCTGAAGCATGATCCTGTCATGGTTCTGCTTTCGTCTGTGTAGTATATATAGTAGGTGACTGTACTGTTTAGTATACTGGCAAGACAATGAGAGACTTACGTTGAAGTTCTAACTGCTCGAGTTCTGCATTCTCGTCGTCCGACTCCGTACCAGAATCTCTCTCTTCTTCCACCTTAAAAACAACAAAACAATACGATTCTGATTAACAAAAAATCATTAATCATATTTACATTCTTTTGGGATAATACTCTAACACAGTCATTTTCTTGATTATCTGAAATGTTTGCTTTGTACTATGCTGGCTCGACCAGCAAAATGATTAATAACCATAGACGTCAGATTGAGGTGACAAAAATTATTATTGATTTGCACTGGTTAAGCAAATTGCCATTAAGTTTAAACCTTGGTTATGTTTTGTGGCACTACAGTGAAAGTTTATTACTGTTAATTAAATTAGGCTATTTTGGCATCACAGTCACGTAATAGAAGGCATTATTTTTCACAAACTTCTTACAAAAGCAGCAGACAAGCATTAGTTTAGGACAAAGGGACAATGGAATAAAGGAGAGACAGCTTAGTTACTTCAAAATATTTTCATGTTGCTTTTTTCCTCAATTTTCAGAAAGTGCCTTTTAATATTGATGTTTGTCACCAATGCTTACATGGTAGATTTACAGGCGCTACTGCTATATGATTGATTGATTGATTGATTGATTGATTGATTGATTGATTGATTGATTGATTGATTGATTGATTGATTGATTG
>JAQQZZ010128331.1:0-14000 GCA_030265115.1 Mopalia vespertina | reverse complement strand
AAATCCGACCGACCGACTCGTCTTGCCGAATCTCTACTTGTTACCCGAAACAAACATAATATTAATTTTCGCCTAAGTTCACTTAAGTATGACGTTAAACCTCAATCAAACAAATCCAAATGTAGTAATTCTGTTTTAACTTAACATTATAGGAATTTTCTGACAGACAAAATGGTTCACATTTTATGGCTGTGTTAGTGTGACAATTTCATAAAAAAACTAAATTAAAAACGTAACTTTTTTTGTGATCAGAGTTTTCAAATTAATTCTCTCACCCACATGGAGTTTAATGTTTACTTTTGAGCCCAAGGAAACCTTAAGTCTGTGTTAGACTCCAATCGATCAATCAGATAAATATCTTTTTAAAATGACATGTTTGTAAAACTTTTACCAACATTTAACAAGGGCAGTTTGTTTCAAGCATAGACTCAGCCTTTCAGAAACATTAATTTTCCAACAGAGGTTGTTGTACTGTGGCAATTACTGTTGGATACACTGCCATCATATAAGTGAGACACCCGTAGGCATGGCGTTTAACCCCAATCAATCAATCGATTAAATTCATTTGATGCCCAGGGTCTGTTATAGGGGCTCTATATGTGTGTAACAGACAGGAAGCTACTATTGACACGATGTTTCATGTCTCTTGAACGCATGATGAACAGAAAGCAGCTTTGTGTTATGATGGGAGGACACTGAAAATGACTCATTTTATTGCTCAATCAGCAGTGTTCTGCTTCCAGTCCATCGATCTTCTTGTCATTTTGTTGTCAGTGTTGGGAAGGGATTGTTTCTATTCTCCATTGGCTGGCGGGTCGTCATGGTAATGATACTACTTTCTACTTTTAGTAGAGTCTATACTGACAGCAAATAAACAGATATATACCATTCTGTTAGGAGATTTGTCACTTTCAAACAAATGCACTTTTTGTTTCTGTATGTTTCAGAATAAATCCAATAGTGACTTCAAAAACATCTATGTTTACCAGGTAAGTCTGTTGGGCAGTGTCTTAGCTAGGATTGGAATTCTACCTGTCATAAATCCCTATTTTGATGAATTTTTGCCTGTCAAAATTTTCCATTTTACTATCGCGGGTTGTTGGAGGGAGCTTTATGTTGCCCCGGTGCTCTCAGAGCTAAAGGGGAACAGGAAACTGATCTGTTTGTGGTGTCTGTATTGCGTCCTGTTATTGTTCTGTATTTGTCCTGTCTTGTCTTTGTTTGTTGCCAGTGGTGTCGAGGGTGGGTTCTTTCACCTATTGGGCTGGCACGTCGTCGTATAAGTGAAATACCTTTGAGTACAACGTTAAACCCCAATCAAACAAACAAACAAATCATTGAGTGACACGGCTGAGGGTTGGGAAGGAGCTTCCCGTTGCCATGGTGCTTTCACAGCTAAGGGGCAACATGAAGCTGATCTGTCCTGTGATAGTCGTGTCTTTGTTTGTTGCTAGTGGGTAATAAGTTAATAGTTACGTTTGTTAAAAATTGATAAATTATCAATTATTGTCCACCACTCCTGTAGTAGAGGGTGACTTTGAAATGCTACGCAGCGTCCGTCCGTCTTTCTGTCTGTCCATCCGTCACAAATGTTGGTGAACCCGCTAGCTTGAAAACAAATTCACAACTTCAAACTTGGTATGTAGCTTCCTTCTGTTAAGACGACAGATGGGATTGCATTTCACCAAATCCGTTCAACAAAATGGTTGTTATTACATAATTTTAGTAGAATATTCATGCATTTATATGTTGTGAACATGAGAAGTAGAGAATAAATTCATAGATTAAATTGAAACCTGTAAGCTTGCTTCACCTAAGGCATAGGATAGGATTGCATTTCATCTAATGATGCAAAACAATATGGCCGCCATTGCATTATTTTTCAATATTTACGCCTATGTGTTGTAAACATGATAATTTGAGAACAAATTCACTCAATAACTTACGACTTTTAGGTTAGTTAACTTGGAAGTTAGCTTTATTTTAATTTGAGTTAATGTGCTTCCTTTTCTTAAGATGATGGTATAGATATCACCAAGTTCAATAAAACAAAATGGCTACCATTGCATAATAAAGCAATATTTATGTCTTTATGTGTTGTAAACACAGACTTTTTTCAAACTTGAAAAAAAGTTTCCTTCAGTTAAGAAATAGATAGGTTTTTATTTCATCTTATTCCGCAAACTATAATGGGCATCACTCAAATTCAGATATTAACTTTAAACTTTGCTTTTTCTGTTAATACCGTAGATGTGGTTGTATTTCACTAGGCTTCACAAAAAATATGGCCAACATTGCATATTGCAGCAAAATGGTGATAAAAACCACAACTTTTACTCTTTGAAAAAAAAATGGTTCTTAAACAAAGTAGGAAAAGGGGATTTGACTGGGATTATGAGCATATTTAAAAAAAAAAAAAAGCCTTTAGTGGTGGACCAGCTAGCTACTCAGCTTGTACCTTTTTAAAATCTTGAAGTCCCCTTCTCTCTAAATATATGTGTTGTTAATGTAATCATCTGTTAGAAATCACCGCATAAGTCACAAAAAGAGGTGGGTTGCATTTTTTTACTTCGGACTAGCAGCCAATTCTTAAAAGGCCTAAGTGAGTCCTAGACAGATCATGCTGTGTATAATTAGCACTGGTGGCAGAATTCATTTTCCAACAGAGGAAACACTTTTCATTTAACTGTTGTAAATATTGTTATATACAGTTGGTAGGAGTGAAGTACTTTTCTGTATTTGGTTTTAACATCAATTAAAAGATAGAATGAAAGTTTTTAAATAATTTATTTCCAGAATTTGCTGCCTCGGAACCTGTGCCTGGATACAATGATGGGACATTACAACTAGCCTTTCTTGAGCTAAGACAGGTCAGTTCTATGCACGACAGTCAGATGTAAAATGAATGACTGACACTGGTTTGTTTGTTTATTTGTTTGGTTGGTTGGGGTTTAATTCCGAACTTAAGGTTATTTTGCTCATATGACAGCTTGCAAGCCCAGTGGGTGAAGGAAACCACCACTGGCAAAAAACAAAGACAGTCAATCACAGGGTGCAATACAGAGACATTACAGATTGATTTCCTGCTCCCCTTAGCTCTGGGAGCACCAGGGCAACTGTCACCACCCACCAGTGATGGTGGTCAACTTGTTGCTTTGTCATCAGTTAGAGAATCCACTCGACTGAATCACAAATAAAAGCCTGCGTTTGTGTGAGCTGTGTGGCAGAATTAGGGCAACATATATGAAGGAGTGTCACACAGTCTGCATTCCAGTGAAATACCATGGGACGATGCATATAACACCAATCAATAAGCCAATCATGTGTTTTTAACACTCATTATTATGAATAGGCACTGGCTAATTTAAAGTCGGTTTTCTAGCTATAATCATACTGTGACTATAGGGCTGGTGAACGTCTGGGGTTTAGACATTAGTGTCTTATTACTGATCCTCCTTCCATGTGCCACTCACATCTTCGAGTCCCCATAGTGATTGCCTCTCCATAATTTCAGGCTTTTTTTTAGAAAAATTATTAGAAGGGCAGTTTGTTTGAAGATTGGCAATGCTGTCTTTGCTTAGCACTGGAGGAAAATTAACTTTCCAACATTATTAAAATGCTTCACATCATGGTTGTGCTAGTGTCAATTATTGTTGGAATACACTACCATCATATAAGTGAAACACCCTTAAGAACGGCGTAAAACACCAATCAATGAATCAATCATTCAATTCATGTGGATATGTTAACCGTGGACCAACGTAAACAAAAAAACGTCATAAGTGACAAAACCTTAAGCACGGCGTAAAACACCAATCAACTTTTTAAGTTAAACTAAGATGAAATTACTGTGGAACACTAAAATCATATGGGTGAAATAATCTCTAGTGTTGCAGTAAGCAGTTAACAAGCTACACATATTGGCATTTATGTAGATATTTTCATTTCACAGCTATTGGATTTGTTTCTGAACTGGGACTGGTCCGTGTATTTAGCAGATTATGGTCAGCCTAACCATAAGTATATCAGGGTCACTCCACACACAGCCATTACTATACTAGAAAAGTAAGTGCTAGCATCGTAACATCAGGCTCCCATTTTTAATGGAAGTGAAAATTTTAAGTCACTGTTATCTCTCGTTATATTTAAACTTAATATTTTTTTAGTCATTACCCTGAGGAACTAGGCAATAAAAAATGAAGTAACTGTATTATCAAAATGAGGCATGTCAATCAGTCATTAATTTTTTCACCAAATTCAGACATGGCCATGGGAACTTTACTAGTTAGGGGTAACGACCTAAAGCTAAGGCACCATCTTCTGAGTGTTTATTTTATAGGATTTATTGCTCAAATTGCATTATATTCTGAGCTTTGAGTTCAAGAAATTGTCCACTTATAGTCCTAATAGAAGATAATATTGACTTTGTTTAAAAAAGTGATTACCTATAAAACGTGATTTCAGGTTGAATAATGCAGATAAGAAGAAAAATAATCTGTTTGCATGGAAAGGAAAGAATGAGCGGGATAAGAAGAAGTTGTTGGATACAGTCCTAAAACAGTTGAGAGGTTTGGTGAATGGCACAGGGCCTCATGCTTGAGATTTGTTAGAAGAGCGACGCATTGAAATCGTTTTCTAGGATTCTTTATTCAGCTGTTTACGTCCCATCGACGCAAGAGCTTACAAGCTTGTCAGAAATGTCCATTTATCAGCCATATCGAAAACAAAACAACAGACGACAATTTTCAGTCAATTACATGTACCTGATTTCATCTTATTTAAACACTAAAAGGAATGATCATGTGGCAGGATTGATAAGTGCTGAAACGGGTACTGATTTTTGTAACCCGAGTACCCGTTCGTGATATTTGAATACTCGTTAGGTAAATATGACATTTCAACATGTATAAAAATGTAGCCTGATATTTGTGTATATATATTACAGAACGCTTTTATTCAATAAAAAATACCTGCTTTTATTAGTCCTGGCTGTACTCTTATGGTATAATTTGATGTACGTATTATGATAAATTTATTTTGCTTTTACAATTCCAAAGAAGTGAGCAGTCTCGTCGATCTTTAAACAACCGCCATATTTCCAGCTGAGAATCCCGTGACTGCAGTGTTTGGGGATCGTCTTCAAATTCCTCAGCTGACCTCATGTTTGTGCCATTTTATAATACTGTATCACAGGTTGTATTATGTGCTAAATGAAGATACAATTTCTGCAGAACACATGCAGCTTTTCATTCTCAAATATGCCGTAACCCCAATTTTTGCGTTTATTCTCGGAAGATTATGAATAATGCGGTTTTGAAAAAAATCGATACACGGTACTACATTAAGTATAATTTATTTTCAAGGGGCTGAACTTTATGATTACAATGTATATATTGGACTCTGGAGGCTTATTTATTACTATGTTTTCAATATGTCTGCTTTAACAGTCATAGTTTGCTCCTGCGTCTTTTGAAAGTCTTTATTCAGATTTTTTTTACCACATAGAATACACGGTAAATGTGTTTGTGAACCGTCTCCCCGACGGACGCTTCATTCATCCCAGAGTTTTATTATTTGCTGACTTGCCCCTAACCATTGGGTCTCAGTGTATGCTCATCATGTATAAGGCTGAATGAAAACATTTTTCCTAGCAGATTATCGTAACTCATTGTGGATAAAAATTCAGACAAATCTTCCGTTTAGAACCGCTCATTTTTTTCTGCCATGGCGAGGCACAAGACATACAGGACTTTATTTCTCAAGAAAAAGACTGTAATAGACAAAAAACAGAACCCATTTCAAATTTCACCATTTGTATTCAAAATAACACCAGTAAAATACAGGGGCAGATTTATATGCAAGTAATTTACCCAGCGCTTAAAGGGTTGTGTTAATTTTTGGTTGTTTGGTTATTGATTTTATTATTGAAATAACTTCAAATTTGTAACCGTTTACGGGTACTAGATTACTCGTTTCCGCACTAGTATTGATTCGAAAAACTAAGAATGGATTTAAAGTAGTATTTGGGAGTTTCCTCAGCCCAGGTGGACTCCGAAACCAAACTATATTTGGAAGGGATAATATCATTCAGCTGATTTTATGTTGTTTCACATACATGTATGCAACTGCTATCACTTGGTGCTATTCATGTTGATTTTTTAAAAAGGGAATTAAGTGCTATAAATAAAATTGTCCAATGATAATTTTTTGTGTCTTGTAGAATAGGGTACAAATTGCAATTCCATTGGTCATGTAATAGCGTTAAAATTGGCCTATGTTTCGATAATTTGTCTCCATATAAGGTCTGGTTATATACTCATTCGGTTTGGTATGATTTGCTTTTGTATTTTATAGAATTAAGAGTTTTTCTAACTTTGAACAAAAATATTGCTGCCAGTTTAAAAAAAAATATGTTATTTTTGTGCATAATGTGATACTTCCAAATAAGTCTGGACAACTGTTATCTGTGATCATGTACAGCATTATTCAATTGTCTCCCCTTGTAATAATAGCTAAAAATTACTACCCTAATTGTGATGGGATATTTGTATAGCTGTTATAAACTTAGGCCCAAATAGGGCTGGATACTGCCACTAGTTTCCAATCAAATTTGACTTTGTGGTACAAATCAAGCCTATTGTACCATTTATCTCTCTTGTAAAACCAATCTCAAATATTTGCCCTGTATATTGCAACTTGTAGTTAACATGTTTAATTAATTATCTTAAACTGCTTGTTATGGTCCATTAAGAACTGTAAATTGTTTTATGTTAAAGCTGCATGCAGGCATGCCATTGCAAATTTATGATTATAATTCATTATTCTTCTTTATTGTGAAAAGAACATTATTTAAAATGCTAACTTTAAATTACCAGTAAAGCTTTAATATGTCATCTGCTGATGCTGATTTTACCTGTATAAATTGTACATATATTTTATTGTCATAAGAGAGAACATAATGTGTGCAAATCCATGTGGAAATTTTTTTTTGTACGTGTCGGTGTGTCAAGTGCAATTTGTTAATATATTTTGGACTTATATTGACCTGTTATAGAGGTCAGAGTTAAGCCAGAAATATCAACCAGTCTCTGTCTGATGATTAAAAGCCTGGGTTCCTATTAACTGCTTCTAGTCTAAATGTTCTGACAACCTGTTAAATGACTGTGGCTTTAGATATGATTTATTTGTCGTTATATGGAGATCTAACGCAATCACCCCACCAACAGTGTAGATTGGTTTATTAAATTGACCAATCACAGAAGTGCTTCTCAATTCCAGTTTGTAAAAGCTGAAGATTTCCCCTGACCAACGGATACGTGCACGCACAATCAACAAACACTATTCAAATATTAAACTTTGAGTGGAATTGCATTTTCCCCTGTTTACATGTACATGCGACTTACAACTTCTGCTTGTTTTGGCTGAATTTGATGTTTACCATGACCCCATGTTATTATTGGACAACCGTGACCTTGGCCTTATTGAACAGTATACATGTAAGTAGAGTGATTGCGTTAGATCTCAATAAAGCGTCAAACAAAAAATGGGGAGCATTTTTTAGATTTAATTAGATTGCAAGTTACACCTTCAACATTTCATTCCTGTATTACTGTTTCAGCCGTCTGGCTAAGGTTAGTTTGTTTGAAGAGTAGCAATGCTAATTTTTACTTAGCACTGGAGGAAAATTAACTTTACGACATAATGGGGGAACGTTTCACGTCTTGGTTGTCCTAGTGTCAATTATTGTTAGAAAACACCAATCAATCAAAAATAAAAGTATAATTTCACTTTCAGAACCCTCTACGTTCACTTTAAAAAATTTTATGAGCGTTTGCCGGGATCAGTATGTAGAGGGATTAGAAATGCAGCAAATCGGTTCCAATCAACTCATTGGACGAGTCTGGGGAGGGCCAGATTGGCCTACTGAGCAGGCTTCATATGTTTGACCAACAGGCCCAATGTGTCATTTGGAACAAGCTAGCCGCGTAACATATTCATGGTTCACAGATTCGAAGGGTAGCGGCATTTCATTCCCTCTAGATACTGATCCCAGGCATTAGTGATAACAATTCTGTTCTCTACATGTATTCATGTGTTATTTGTCCTAATAATTTTTGTGATATGGAAATGAATTGAATTCTTGTATAGTTGCATAAAACAAGGCAAAGTTACTTCACAAAATAAAAATGTATGATCACCTTATTACATTTGAGTTAATTTTCTTTGTTTAACAACAAATAAAAAATTGTACTGGAGTCTTGTAAAACGGGTGAATTTCTCAGTCTAAGTTTGAAAAACTTTCCTTTATATACTGATCTCATCATGTTTGCTTTAAACCTAGGAACTGTGGATTGATAATTTACAGTTGGGCTAAGCAGGCAGGTCACATTTGAACCTTACACTTTGTAGGTCATCTAGTGCATGGCTGAAGGCGGGACTCTTCACTACATTGTTGAGGGGTAAAACAGTGCTTAAACAAGATTTTCACAGCAGTCACAAAATATCCCAGAAAACCCAATGTTTGTTACAAACTGAAAAGTCCTTTGCTCATATCTGAACTGATGAGACTAGTGCAGTCCCTACTTTTGTATCCGGGGAGAAAACTATGGTGGTTAGATCATAGCACTAATCGTGCCCTGTTGTACAATCGTAGGGGTTGTAAGTCATGTGATCAAGATTTCATTCCATTTTAATATGGATACAATCTTTCCTTTTAGTGCTAGCCTCAGATATCATAATATCTAACAAAATTTCGGTAACTTGAATAGTATAGGTCTTGCCATGCAAATAATTTTCTCTGTCTAATTTATAGATCTTGCTTTATAGTAATTCATTTTGTCTGTCGATATCATCTGTTATTAAATCACAAATTCTTCCTCCAATGAATAGAAATTTGAACAGAACAGTTATTTTGATGACTTCACAACTCTCTGTGCAAACTCTGCTATTGTTCTGATTGGTCGACCTGCAATAAAAATAAAATCAACATTTAAACATTAAATCAAAAGCACAATGGCCAAAAATAAAGATCCAAATAGTGATATGACTGAGTGGTGTTAGTTTATAGCAGTATTTTGTGTATATTTGACTATTTTACAGAACTTAAAATGTGATGTAAGAAAAACGCAAAACACATGGGCCCAGTTGCTCGAACACTATTAAATTTAAACCTCTATTAGATGACGTCACACCATGTTGTAGGTCTTTCTCTGACCTGGTATTAGCGATTCAATCTGGTGTTACCATACTTATTCTCTTTCGAGAAACTGGCCCCTGAATGTCATGTGTTAAGTTTAACTAATCACCTGACATTCCTTTGCCCAAATATGGTATCTCATCTTTATTCATCATCACGCCAGCTATATCCAGATGGAACCAGTTCTCATTGGTCACAAATTCCTACAACAGAATAGTGCATTGGAAATGTATAATTTGATAGATTTTGTACAATATGAATTTTACCTGCAGATGAGGGTTGATCAGGTGTATCACATTTGATTTATTTGTTTGTTTGATTGGGGTTTAACGTTGTACTCAAGGGTATTTCACTTATATGACGACGGATTATCCACTTCACACTGTTCCTTGCCTAATTACGGTGGAAAACTTTGTTAAAACCACCTCCGTGATTGCCGGAGCCACATCGTTTGACTCACTCATATACCTGAGGGTCGACATGCGGACTCAATCCTGTGGACGGTAACTCAAAGTAGGATTAGTAAGCGTACACGCTACCTCTACGCCACGGCTGTGGGCCGTATCACATTTAAAAGAAAACATACCCAAACCGGATTTCCAACAGCCTTAAACTTTGATAAATAATGCCTGCAATAATAATCATTTAAACTGTATTAATAGTAATAGGAAACCTGACTTAATGAATCAAAATAGTTCTGGTCTTGGACGAACATGATCAATGGTGACAATAAAACAAACATAAGGTCAAAAACACCCAATTTAGATAATGACTAATTTAGATTGTAACTGCTGATAATATTAAAAAAAGACTGCTTGTGGATAATTATTTACATATTTGAGGCTTTATGGTTTATAAATATTGGGTTTTATATTATATCACTTAGCATGCCCTCAAATGAATACAAGATATAATGCCGAATAAACCAGATCTGTCTTGCTTCACTTCCTCCATTCAACCTTAATCAGTAAATAGGGGTAACTTTTTCAACCATAGCTTCTGACATTGTCTTTTAAGTCATAACAACTGCAGTGTGACTTCAAACTAGATCTTTTAACCCTTGAGACACCACATTGTAAACTCACCTTGAGAAAAGCTGCAGCAGTACACGATCCCCCTGAGCGACCAGCTTTACCTATGTTATTGATATCAGCTAGCTGAGAGTCTGTTACCTGATGTTTATAATGCTCTAATAATGGCATCCTCCAAACACGATCACCGGTAACTTGCCCTGCCTGAAGTGGAGAAAACAGAATCAAAGGCTAGCTTACACCTTCCACCATATTATTATTAACAGTTTGTGGCTACAGATTTGTGTGTATAAATATTACACTGACATCTTATTCACTCCACAGCAGAAGATGTGATCACATGTGACTAATTTAGATAGAAATCAGACAAGAAAAACTTTTACAAAAAATGTTCACCCGGCTAAGAGCATATTTTGCTTTTAAAATTGTCAGTTATTTTTGTTGTCTCTTTAATTGGCCCTTTAGGTCTTTAACTTATCGATGCTACAGCGGCCAAATTTGAGAGAATATTGTCAGCTGGCTCCTACATTTCACAAGAACATGTTTGTCCCGGAAACATATGGATGGACAGGGAGCTTTGACCCTGTTAAGTACGGCCTGAAAAAAATTGGACCAGTCGGGCAGGATTTGTTTTTTTCTTCTCAATTTTGTTGTTGTTTGTAGACGTTTTTCAAAACAGTATATATTAAATAAAACTGATTAACCTTTTTATATTTTAATATTTATGATAAATTACTATTATTTAACATTAAAACCCATTCTACGCTAGTAAAAATGCACATTATCCATTCTCCATCATTTTGGGACTCGATTTGGTTAATTTACAGGTCCAGTTACAGAGGGCTTGAATGTGGTGGTGGCCGAAAAACATTACAAAAAACGATTTTGCTATCAAAATATGCCAATTTGGTAAGGTCTTATGAAAAAAAAACTTAAAAAAAAAAAACTTTACAGACTGAGCTAATTCGTAGGGTTAGGTCTAATTAGAGGAAACAAGACATTTTTTTTAGGCCTAAGCTTACATAGAAAGGGGTCAAGCAAGAGGTCAGCAGTTTTGACAACCTTGGCAGAACCCTATAATACCTGTTGCAGAAGAGTCCAAAGTTGAGTAGAGTTTGTGTAGACGCCTGTCACAGCAGACCCTAATGCCACATCTATAGCACCTGAAGTTAGTGAAAATATTGATATTTTTGTTTTCCATTTCAATATCCTAATTTTTTGTCTTCAAAGAGCACCAATACATGTAGTTATAATACAATTCCAATTTTTAATCCAAAGGAAATTTTTAAAAACAGTGTAAATCATGGACACCCCTTCAATGTCAAAATTGTTTCTTTTTTTTAATTTATTTATAAGAACGTTCTCTTTATTGTCCTGCATTTTGTGTAAAAGTTATATAAAAATTCCTGTGAGAAGTTATTTAATTGGAAGTTTGAAAACCCTTTGAGCTACAACATGAAATTTTGCAAGCTTATTAGTGACATAATTATCTCAATTTTTTGTTGTTGTTGTAAATTGAAAAAAAAATTGAGATGCCCTTTACTAGCTTATGTCACTAATAAGTTTGTTTGTTTGTTTGATTGGGGTTTAACGTCGTACTCAAGGGTATTTCACTTATATGTCAGATCAATGGGAGAAGGAAACCACCCTCGACACCACTGGCAACAAAGACAAGACGGTATAAATACAGGACAACAACAGGACGCAATACAGACACCACAAACAGATCGGCTTTCTGTTCTCCTTTAGCTCTGAAAGCACCAGGGCAACATGAAGCGCTCACCAACCACCGGTGTCACTAATAAGCACGGGTGTAGCGCAAAGGGTTTTGGAGAAAAATTGGAATTTTTATATAATTTTGACTAAATGCAGGACAAAAAAAACGAGTGACCAAAAAGATATTCAATAAGAACAAACATCTAAGAAAAGACATCAGGCGACTATATCGCTTGTGTGTCACCCGCATAAGCAAATGACCACAAATTTGAAACGCCTCTTTTGATTATAACATGTCCAAATTTTAATACTAAGACTGATAATGAAAGTCAGAAAACTATGTAGATTACCCAGTTTTGGTGGGAAACATCCTTTGTTTTATTACAAGCGATTTCTTATTGTAACTTTTGCTATAATGATTAGTTAGAAACAGGAAATAATCCGTTACAGGTCATCAAAAATAGATCGGAATCCTTTAAAGCTGTAGTAACAGCTCTAGTTTATTATTATAATAGTTCATGTTTCTATGGAGTGTAAGTATTATATCTGTAATCGTGCCTGTAAGTGGATTTAGGTCTGTTTGTTTTGAATTCAATAAAACCAAAAACCAAGTTTGAAATTTCGTGTATTAAAAAATAAATTAATGTCTGTATACCATTCGAATTCTATGATTCATTGCTGCCAGACAAATATATTAATTATATATATTAATATACATTAATATTTATATTTTACTAACCGGTTAGAGTGGCCACATCTAATAGAAGATAAGGATTAAAGGATTCCGCATAACAGAGGGCATCAGCCAGGATTAGTCTCCCCTCAGCATCTGTATTATCTACCTGACAATCACACAACACATAAGCATAACAAAAAATATATACCAATTTGCAACTTTAATGACAAAGATGTATAAAGCAATCAGAATATAATCCATAATATAATATAATATTCATATTAACAATCAAGTTATGACAATCAAATATTATACTCTAGAAACAAATTGATTTGTTTGTTTGATTGGGGTTTAACGTCGTACTCAAGGGTATTTTACTTATATGACGTGTCAGTCCAATAGGTGAAGGAAACCACCCTCGACACCACTGGCAACAAACAAAGACAAGATGGGACAAATACAGGATAACGACAGGACACAATACAGACACCACAAACAGATCGGCTTCCTGTTCCCCTTTAGCTCCGAGAGCACAAGGGCAACATGAAGCTCCCTCCAACCACCCACTAAACTATAGTTGGAGCCCGAGTAAACTATTATGTGTACAAAGACAGTATGGGTGTAGAGCATACTGGAATACAATTGAATCAAATAGTGAACAAAAAAGATCTCACCATAAATAAATAAACTGAAAATGTTATAAAACAACATTCAGAATTGTAACATGACTTTACTACAAATGTGAAGAATCCGGATTTGGTTCTTTCACTGAGAAAATAAAATCGTCATTGCTGATGCTCTTATGGACACTACGATCCATTTTCCTGAAAGTTCTATCAGAAGATGGTCAATCACTACAATGGTTAAAGGTACATAGCTACATGTAATCACTACAGTCAATAGACAGCCTTTTAGTGTTGCTATGTTCAAAATGGGGGCTTGTCAAGTTGTACCGGGGCTTGTCATGTTGAACAATATAACGAGTGGCTTCTCAAATTGTACAATCCTTACAAAGACTTGTCAAGTAATATAATCCAAACAGGGGCTTGTCAAGTTGTACCATCCTTAGAGGGGCTTGTCAAGTTGTACAATCATAACAGGGGTTTGTCAAGTTGTACAATCCTAAGATGGGTGTGGCAAGTTGTACAATCCTTAGAGGGGCTTGTCAAGTAATATAATCCAAACAGGGGCTTGTCAAGTTGTACAATCATAACAGGGGCTTGTCAAGTTGTACAATCCTAAGATGGGTGTGGCAAGTTGTACAGTCCTTCAAGGGGCTTGTCAAGTAATATAATCCAAACAGAGGCTTGTCAAGTTGTACAATCATAACAGGGGCTTGTCAAGTTGTACAATCCTAAGATGGGTGTGGCAAGTTGTACAG
>JAQQZZ010128320.1:0-14001 GCA_030265115.1 Mopalia vespertina | reverse complement strand
CTACACTACTGGTTGATATCGTTCTACACTACTGGTTAAGCAAATTTCTACACTACTGGTTAATTTTTTCTACACTAATGGTCAATTCTACACTACTGGTTGATTTTTTCTACAATACTGGTCGATTTCTACACTACTGGTCAAATTCTACACTACTGGCTCTAATAGCAGTGACGATTAATATGCTGGAGGAGCACCTGTCAACATGCAGATTTAACGGAGACTATCCTATATAACTAAGTAGTACACACTAAACTATACGTCCATGAATGTTATTCCCCCCAACTATTGTACTCTTTACCCGAGGCCTTTAAGATATTATAAACTGTACTAGTTCTATATGGTAGACAAGATTTGTTCTAAGCGCAAGGGAACTTCATTTTCTCTATTCTACTATATGTCAGAATTCGACCACACAAAACCTTGTACTCTTCTAATACATGTATGTTTAATGTTAAAATCCAGTTCAAATGATTTATTTTCTTGGTTTATTTGATGTAAATGTTTACTCTCCGAATCGTGTCTGGATAATAAGCGTTTTTCTTTATTGCTCTAGATCAAACGTTTATTTTGCCGATGGTCTAAATCATACGTTTATCTCGCCATTGGCCTAGGTCATACGTTTATCTCGCCATTGGCCTAGATCATACGTTTATCTCGCCATTGGCCTAGATCATACGTTTATCTCGCCATTGGCCAAGATCATACGTTTATCTCGCCATTGGTCTAGATCATACGTTTATCTCGCCATTGGCCTAGATCATACGTTTATCTCGGCATTGGTCTAGACCATACGTTTATCTCGCCATTGGCCTAGATCATACGTTTATCTCGCCATTGGCCTAGATCATATGTTTATCTCGCCATTGGCCTAGATCATATGCTTATCTCGCCATTGGCCTAGATCATATGTTTATCTCGCCATTGGCCTAGATCATACGTTTATATCGCCATTGGCCTAGATCATACGTTTACCTCGCCATTGGTCTAGATCATACGTTTATCTCGCCATTGGCCTAGATCATATGTTTATCTCGCCATTGGCCTAGATCATATGTTTATCTAGCCATTGGCCTAGATCAAACGTTTATCTCGCCATTGGCCTAGATCATATGTTTATCTCGCCATTGGCCTAGATCAAATGTTTATCTCGCCATTGGCCTAGATCATATGTTTATCTCGCCATTGGCCTAGATCATACGTTTATCTCGCCGTTGGCTTCTAGGCCAATCGTATGTATGTTTTTAACCATTGGCCTAAATCGTATACAAGTTTTTCTCCATTGGCCTAGATCATACGTGTTTCTCTGCATTTGCCTAGATCATACGTCTTTCTCTGCATCCGCCTAGATCATTCGTCTGTTTCTGCATTCGCCTAGATCATTCGTTTTTCTCTGCATTCGCCTAGATCATTCGTCTTTCTCTCCATTGGCCTAGATCATTCGTGTTTCTCTCGATGGGCCTAGATCATACGTGTTTCTCTGCTTTCGCCTAGATCATTCGTCTTTCTCTGCATTCGCCTAGATCATTCGTCTTTCTCTGCATTCGCCTAAATCATTCGTCTCTCTCTGCATTCGACTAGATCATTCGTCTCTCTCTGCATTCGACTAGATCATTCGTCTTTCTCTGCATTCGCCTAGATCATTCGTCTTTCTCTGCATTCGCCTAGATCATTCGTCTTTCTCTGCATTCGCCTAGATCATTCGTCTCTCTCTGCATTCGCCTAGATCATAAGTCTTTCTCTCCATGGCCTTGATTTCTTATCAATCTCGAATGGATAATAGGGTGTTTTGCCTATCTCGTGTGGATAATAGGGTGTTTTGCCTATCTCGTGTGGATAATAAGGTGTTTTGCCTATCTCGTGCGGGTGATAGAGTTTATCTCAATCGTGCTATGATTACGGCTTTTTTTCTCCCACTCTCGCCTAGATCATTCGTCTTTCTCTCCATTGGCCTAGATCATACCTTTTTCTCTCCATGGCCTTGGTTTCTTATCAATCTCGACTGGATTATAGGTTTTCTGCCTCTCTCGTGTGGATGTTAGGGTTTCTCTCAATTGTGATATGATTAAAGTTTGGTTGATGGGTGTTTCTGCCAATGGCCTTTCGAGATTCTTCACGACTCTACGGCGCAAAACTTCAGTCTAAGCAATTGATGTACAGAACGAATAAGCTGAGTTTATAATTAAAACGGCAAATCTTGGCATGGGGATTTAAAAACTAAAATCATAAGTGAGTATAGTATCTAGTGAAAGCCAGTTTGTACATAAAACAGTGTAACAAATTAATATAAAAAAGGAATGACCGTGGAGTATGGATCAATTTCGCAATAAAAACGTACATGTAACTTCACTGTTATTTGATACTGCCAACATAAAAACATCTTTTTTAATTTCGGCGCATGTTAAATCATTGTATTACCCGATGCCTCACTCCATCGGACATTATTATTGCCATACTATTAGAGACATTTAACCTATTGAAGGTTAGTTCAATTAGAAATAAACAATTAACGTATTGTTCATTTTTTTCTCTAACTTTTCTTCTCGTCTTCTCCCTGACATATTGATTGTGGTTAATCTGATGTCAGCTGTTTCGAGAATGAAACTTTCCAAACGGCCTCTTAAAACTCAGCTGTTAACTTCAACAGTTTGCCTCTGAAATGTGACATGCTAGCACCTGTCCAAATAAACATGGTACAATCCTAGTAAATATTATTCGAAGCATCCCAGGTTGGTCGGGTTTCTCTCCTTAGATCTATTCACAATACCAGGTCAGCACAGCGGCTCATCACCCATGTTTGTTTTTACCTACTGGGGTTTATTTGCCCACAGCTTAACAGTTTTCAACCTTGGGGTAGTATTCCTCTACCAACAAAGAAGAAAACGGAGGCAACCTAGAGAGGCACTTCAGGCAACTAAATACAAAACAATAGAAAATTACAATTTCAACAGTTGGTAACGTCGCTTGATTTTGGAAGTTGGTCCAAAATGATTTCATTTTGCACGTCTCTGCGAATCCGTGTTGTTTTAACCGAGTACACAGAACAAACACCTGAAATGATCGACGGAGGGCCATTGAAAACCTAACAGTGCGTACGAGAAAGCTGAAAAACAATGATAAGTCAAGTAATTGTTTAACAGTGACCGTTGGAGAATACTGACAAATAACGTTATTATAAGAGGCCGTTGAAGAATACTGACAAGTGACGTTATTATCAGAGACCGTTTAAGAATACTGCAAATATCGTTATTAGGCTATAAGAAGGCCGTTGAAGAATACTAACAAGTGACTTTATTACCAGAGACCGTTTAAGAATACTGACAAATAGCATTATTATAAGAAGGCCGTTGAAGAATACTAACAAGTGACGTTATTATCAGAGACCGTTTAAGAATACTGACAAATGGCATTAATATAAGAGGCCGTCGAAGAATACTAATAAATGACATTATTATCAGAGACCGTTTAAGAATACTGAAAAATATCGTTATTATAAGAAGGCCGTTGAAGAATACTAACAAGTGACCTTATTATCAGAGACCGTTTAAGAATACTGACAAATAGCATTAATATAAGAGCCGTTGAAGAATACTAACAAATCACGTTGTTATCAGAGACCGTTTAAGAATACTGACAAATATCGTAATTATAAGAAGGCCGTTGAAGAATACTAACAAGTTACGTTATTTTCCGAGACCGTTTAAGAATACTGACAAATGTATAGGTATAAATACCATATATGTATTCAGAGACCGTTTAAGAACACTGACTGGTGACGTTATTGTAGAAGGCCGTTAAATAATATTGACAAATGACGTCATTATAACAGACAGGTGAAGAATACTGACAAATACTGCTATTATAAAAGACCGTTGAAAAATACTGACAAGTGACGTCATAATGAGAGGCCTTTTAAGAAAACTGACAAGTGACGTTATTATAAAAGACCGTTGAAGAAAGTTGACAATTGACGTTGTTATAAGAGACCGTTGAAGAAAACAGATAAATGACGTTATTTTCAGAGACTGTTTAAGAATACTGACAAATGTATAGGTAAAGATATCATATATTTATTCAGAAACTGTCTGTCAGAAATGACTGGCAACATTATTATAGACCGGTGAAGAATATTGGCAAATGACGTCATTATAAAAAACCGTTGAAAAAATACTGACAAGTGAAATTATTATAAAAGACTGTTGAAGAAAGTTTACAAGAGACGTTATAATAAGAGGCCTTTGAAGAAAACTGACAAGCGATGTTATTATTAGAGACCGTTAAAGAAAACTGGCAAGTGACGACGTTATAAGAGACAATTTAAGAACACTGACAGGCGGCATTATTATAAGACCGTTGTGGAATACTGACAGGTGATGTAAATCAATCAATCGCTATGCAGACGAGTAAAAGTCATGCAAGTTTTGATTAAGCAAACTTATTTTTGCGTCCTTTAGAAAATGGATATTAACAGTATTTCCGTTATAATGGGATAACAGTAAATGCCGGTAACCTAGACCACTTCTGTTTTCTAGGAGGTAGGTTGGCTGATTTGTCTGAGACGGGTTTCTGCCTGCACGATTTTTTCAACTAGAATCTGTCCAAACGAAAAAGAAGTTTTATCCCAAAGTAACAGAAATACTATTAACATTCACTTTTTAAACGACACAAGAATAATTTTAGGCTTTCAGCTTTGGGAGCTGGGCTATTCTCCTATCAGAGGGGTAGTGAATGCTCGCTACCTAAATTCAAGCCTTTTATTTTCTAGAGGTTCGGTTGGCTGAGTTGTCTAGGTAGCCGGACTTTACTGCTTACAATTCGGTGCCTCATTATGAGAATCGTTGTTTCACTTCCCAGAACGAGTCTCAGTCTGACATTTTTTAAATAACTAGAATCTGCTCAAACTAAAAAATTGTTATCCCAAATTAACGAATTAACTTTTACTTTCTGTTATTGAAACAAAACGCATATTCAAGCGTTAAAATCTGTTCGTTTTACATGTACCCCACTTGTTAATTTGTGTTTTTTTGCAAATCGCTAAATGTCGAATTTTTCCCTGATAAATTGTGTGAGTTTAATGTAAGATGGGCCTGTTTGACGGGCAGTTGGTGAAAGTGATCCAATGAATGAGTTGTTGAATTTCTGTACTCTCAGAAGCAGGAACAATGTGTGGCTAAGTACATCGAGGGTCTCGTAATAATCACCTCTCGCTTAAATTTGAAGGGGCTGTTTCTTGAAAGGAAATGGCAGACATACACGTATAGTTAACTCTTCAACGCCAGTTGTTCTTGACAAACTCAGAGAAAATTAGCGAACACTCGAACAACTTGGAATTTGGTAAATGAGTGATAAAAAGTGTGAAGCGGGTAGTGAGTGTATCTCCCGTGTGGCATACCGGGAAACCCATATGGTGGCCATTGCACATCTCTTCACCAGTCTCTACCCGCTGTAATGAGCAGACCACACGGGAAATCCCATGTCTTCCTCTGCCCAGGCTGACAGCAATTTCCCAGATGATTGCAACTTATGAACTAACGACGGGAAATAACAGCTTCTCTGTGACATGCGCGATTTACTTTTCCTCTTCCGTCATTTTTTGTCTTCCTTCGGTTTGATTCATTGGTTTCGCTGACCGAGCTATGGTGTATGCATTTCGTGGTTGAGTTCGTAACACTTTCAGTATCGGATCGTAAATAATGCTGTCAGTTGAATATTTCTTGTTCTCGTATAAATGATTTAGCAGAAGTCGATATTCATAGCTGAGCTGGCCTACCTCTATTGTAATCCTTTATATTACGTCCACATGACGAGAGGTTGATCGCCATTTCATCCACGTAACAACACATGCTTACCTCCCCTTTGATAAACCGACTGCGGCCACTGATGCACAGATAATTGAATAAAGTTGAGTCTATCGCAGTGGCAAATCTTGGCCAACATCTTGTCCCAATTATTTGTGTATACACAAGTGTTAATTCGACCATTAACGCCCGTGCCTCTGTTGGTGAGTACCATATGTATCAAGTCCTGTAACAATTCACTACCTGTATTAAACGTACAACTTATACAGGCTTCTCATTAACTTTAAACATTGAATATGTGTTCGGTTTAACGTTTAGAAGAACTGTTCCGTGAGCCATACTGATAGCGGGGTCTATCATATTAACAACATTGTGCAGACATTGGCCTGATGACAAATTTTACCATAAAATGATGGAAAATAAGATAAGTTCGTTTCGTTTTCCACAAGCGAAGTAAAATGAAAGTAGTTGATTAGATAATACAGGTACAGAACACACAATGATAACTCTTACAGAATATGTGCCACTAAAACAAATTATTGGGACTATCTGACAAGCATCTCTCTTTGTTTTTCTAGACTCGCAGCCCAGCATCGATTACACTGTAGCCATCTAAAGAAAGCTATTGTTTTTCAGCCGAGCACCAGGAGTAAGTGACAGAAGGGATTCTGTATTTCACGGATTCTGGATAAGCTGCACTAACAAGTTGTGTCTACTGTCAAGTAAACAGAGATATAGTTGTGTAACTCCCGTTGGGAGATAACTGCTGTGGAAGTGAGACGAGAAACCCTAAAACGTCCTGGGCAAGAAAACATGGGGATTTCCCCTCAGCGGCCGATCTAGCCGACATTCAGGAAGGAGTATTCGGCTACATCAACCTTTAGCCTCTTGACGAGACGCAAAGTCAACATCCAAATCCACAAAAAAAATCTCTGGAAACTTTATCTTCTCTCTGGTGTTTATAAAAGTTATTGACAAATACCAACTGGTGAAGTCTATGACAACGGTCATAATAAGACAACTAGACAGCGTTGTGGATGTTCCGAACCCACAAATTAAAATCAGATATGCTAAATTCGCAAATTATTCTATCCTACATGGCACTAATGGACTATGCATTCCTTCCTTTCTTGTTGATAGCGAATCTTCTCCTGTATGTAACAGTTAGCACACATTATCACAATCCTTATCTCTGCTTATCTGTTTTTAATTAGTTCAAAAATAATCCCGAACAATATATAACTAAATCATAAAGTATCTATATTTTCTTTGTAGATGACAATTCGGGTCTTTCTTCCATTAGTCTGTGTGTCTCTGTCGGTAAGAGCGTTGGCCTGACTATCCTGAGACCCGAGTTGGAATCCGGGTGGAGGCTAGCACAAATTTCTTTCTCAACACTAAACATACATATATTTGCCACAACCAGATTGTCACAATAACCCAAACAATGAAACACATTTGTGAGTGATTTCTCTAGGAAAAAGACACTTATTTATTGACCCTGTGTCAATGTGGCCCCTTTTTTTTTTTTTTTTTAACTTGGATGAAAAATCGGGGTCGTTTTGCCGTAAGCCTTTGAAGCTGAGTCGGTTATAAAGCGCCGGATCTACTGGCCAGAGGCGCTAGTACGAATTCCCGTAGAGGCAAGCATTATTTCCTTTCAGTATAATGAATCAATAAAAAAAATATTTTTCTCTGACCGTTATAAATTTGGAAAAGAGAACTGACGAATTTTTTTCCAAATTGTACGATTGTATGATTTGCAAATGCTATCCGTCCGACACATTAACCGGATTTACCTTAAACTTAGAACGTAGTTTGCCCTTTATAAGACGACTGACTAGGCCCCCGTGGCCGAGTGGTTTAGACCGTATACTAGGTGCTAAACCAGCAAATATATAAATAAATAGATTGCGTTTCACAAGTCCGGAAAACATGTGGATGTCATTGATTAATATGACAATTTTGGCTTCTATCTGTATTGTGAACACGATAACTTGACTATAGATTGTATTTCACCAAAGTCAGCAAAACAATATGGATGTAAAGTATAGGAACAATTCCGAAGAAAGATAATGAATTCATTTTGACTCAACGTATCGGTTTCTTAATTAAGCAATCAACAGGAGTAACTTCAACTCAAGACGTAGGTATACATGTATATAAATACAAATAGGTGCAGAAAATACTTTGGGCACTTAAACTTTAAAATAAACATAACGTCATAAGTAAATTTCATGAAGCGTCAAACAACCGTCTTATAATTACACAGTACCCCTATGTTAGTAAATATGGCCGTAAAAGCGTATTTTTTTTAGAACAATAGTTAAGGAACTAATTTATGAATAACTTAGAATTGAACTTTCTTCTGTTAAGGCAACTGATGGGATTGCCAGTCACAACATTCTGAAAAACAATATGGCCATACATCGTTGCGTATAATTTTATGACCGTCATGTCTGTAGCACGTATTGTCAACGCGAAAATCTGAAAAGATATTTACAAATTAATTGCAAACATGAAATGTAGCTTCTCCCTATTAGGATGGCGAATGGGATTTTATTTTCCAAATTCAGCAAACCTATATAGTGACCATAGTTTCGCACCTATTTAATATTCACTTCTATGTGTTATAAACACTATAACTTGAAACTGCAGTCAGCTTTTAACCTTAAACTAAGCTTGTCCTGTTAAGACCGTAGATATAACTGTATTTCACAAAATTTCGGAAAATAATATGGCCGTCATAAAGTAATTTTGAATTATTCGCGGCTGTATGTTTTGTGATCACAATATATTAAACAGTTATCCAACTATTAACTAAAAGTAAGGAATGGCCATTCCCAATTCAAGGAATGCCACAAAACGGCAGGCTTCCTTTGCGTTATTTTATAGTATTTACGCTTGAATATGGGGCGAACACAATCAGTTTAAATTTTTATTTCATTTCATTGTATTCATCATGAAAATGCAACAAACGTATGCAATTAACATAAAGCAAGTATAGGACATGGCCACAGAGTGAGTGAGAATCAAGAGAGAAATACTACAAATAATTTAAGCATTCTCTGATCTCAGAGAGTACTGTTATTTTAAATTTATAGGTTTCAAATATCACGTATACAATATGACGAAATGGATAAACAAGGCCGTAATACTGGCAACGGTTTTCTTTTTGTGGATATGCTTCACATGTGTTAGGACCCCCTAATGTCTTGATATTTTCTTGGAGATTTCATTTAATGACTCGTCCATGTCAGTTTGTTATTAATTCTGTCCGATTTTTTTCGTCAAATATATATGTACAGAAAAACATTTCTAGGGGGCCGTGTGTTGTTATTTGGGCAGAGGTGTCCAGTATAAGTTTTAAGAGTGTTAATAGAAAGTATATATATATTTTGTGCAGAGATGGATATTTTCCATTTCTACGTTAGTTGTACGATGAAAACAATTAGGATAATATTACTTAAAAGTGCACTGGTGTTATTGGCAAACAGTAGAATGTTGAGTTCGGTGGAGTTCGTCAGATCATTAATATTATCAAACGTAATAAAATACAGTATTGAGTATTGAGCCTTAATGGACATCTTCGGTTTGACATTGAATTGTAGATTTGTGTTCGTTATATGCTGCACAATGTTTTCTACCAGATTGTTATAACATTTAAATCAGCTGTTTGAAACACCATACTAATTAAGTTTGGCTAGACAACATGGATCTTCGGTATTTATTGAGTTCATCGTATATGGATATTAGCGCCTGGACAGTGGACAGATAGAAACTGTTTGACATAGGTTTTAATTTTATTAGCGGCGATTCTTTCAATGGCTTTACTGAAACATTATAAAATGGAAATAAGTCTGTAATCGGATAAATTGTCAATATTTCCGGATTTAAAAACTGGAAAGATTCTGGCAAATGTGATCTTGGGGGAATATACCTGTCTGAAAAGACAAGTTTGTGATATGTGATAATGGCAGAGCTATTAATTTGTCTAGTTATGAAGAAGAAATACCATCATAACCACTTTTAAAACGTTTTAAGATGTTATAACGTTTTGGAATTGAGTTTTATTGTGTTCGTTGGTGTTCATATGTTACGTACATTTTCATGTGGATCGTGTAAAATTACTAAAACTTAATTATATAAACCAAAACATCGTGTGTATATTATAACTTGAAAATAAGTTGACAGATACTATCAAACTTAACATGTATCTTCATTCTCCTTATACCGAAGTCCGGATTGCTTTCCAAGAGCCTTGCGCAAACCAACACGATGATAAGCACCATGATATTTATATAACTATACAGGAGATGAACTGTTTTCTAATCACAAGCAAGACAATGTGATGTCGCCAGGACTATGTTTTGAAATGACTCTTGAGTGAGGGACTTGGTAGCTACTCGACTTATTGTTTTACGAGCTGTTTCTTAATAATGACGTAAAATATTAACCTATGCCAGGTTACCCGATGAGTATGATCATATCATCGTTTTTGTTTCATTCTTATATTTGGTATTTTTGCTGATCCGAAGTTAATGTTTCTGGAAGAGTTGCTGCTCGCTGTGTGTGACACTGATAATGTCACCAAATGGAGAAAGACGCGGGCATTGTTACACGGTTCTGAGCATAACTATAGCTTAACTAAGTCAATCATGAAAACTCATCCGAATGACCATCGCATCAAAAAGCTGGCCCAACTGCAGTAAATACTTTGTTCATATCGTGGTAACAGAACTTATCGAAGGCATAAACAGCACTGACCAGACAGAGTTAAACTATGTAGCTTAATGGGCAATCGGAAACAAACATGTTTCTCATTCTCGTCACTGAGCAGCTTACATTTGTTGAACACATAAATAAAGAATCTAAATATCTCATATTTAAACATTATGGAATTCTATGGAATATCCCGTTATTTAAAAACTAAGTACAATTAGTACACATCCACTGTTTGAGTGGATACATGTAATATATGTGGAGCTCTGTAGACAAGACTATAATCCCTGTGTAATAGATGTCAACCTACATGTTTGTCTTCAGACTGACTATAATACCTGTGTAATAAAGGCAAAGCTATGCAAATCAGTGGGAATAAAATGCCTGTGTATTAAAGGTGGAGATATATCAGTCAGTCCCAGTGGGAATAGAATCCCTGTGTAATTCACGCGAAACTCTGCGGGTCAGTCCCAATATAATCCTTGTGTAAAAAATGCATAGCTCTGTCTCTATTAATCTCTATACATACATCTCTATTAATTTTACGGGGAGGAATAGGATGGAGCTTCCTGTTGCTCTGGTGCTTTCAAAGCTAAGGGGCAACATGAAACCGATCTGTTGGGGATGTCTTTGTATTGCGTCCTGTGATTGTCCTGTCTTGTTTTTGTTTGTTGCCAGTGGCGTCAAGGGTGGTTTCCGTCACCCCAATCAAACAAACTAACAAAAGTAATAATTTTACATATCAACTGTTTTAATAAGACGCAGACAATTATTGACATGGAGGAATATCGGTAATCAATCAACATCGACGCCTCATTGATTCCCCAAAATTATTATGAGGCTACCCTCTTCAAACTCCATTTAATTCCTTGCTAATGCGTTTTTGGAAGTTAAGTAAAGCAAAGTTTATGCGACACAACGGCATAAATTAAATACTATGGATCACAAATAGACGGAAAAGAGAAAAACAAAAATATATTAAGTAAAAGTCCCATTTATTTCGGTGACAAAGCACACCCAAGCCACAGGAACTCATGTGATATACTTTCGTCAGTTTTTTATCGTGGGAAAACCTTATTTCCATTAATCTGGAATGGTTTTAAAAAAGCGGCATAAAAATTGTTTGGGTGTTTATTATGTTCAGACTAGACATGGCTATTAAGTACCATGACCTGCTGCACTTATAATGTGTTAGGCCCTTATTGCCATGCTTGTTCTCCACTTTCGACAGATAGTCTTTCCGTTGGTTTTAATGTTGTGTCCTGGAATATAGCTAATGAAGTGAGACCAAATACCGGCGACAATGCCCCCTTTACACTCCTATAGACGCTTTGTCGCTGGATGAAGAGTCCGTTGTACCCCCGGGGGAACAAACCTCCAGGGTAACACAACTCCCCGAGTCTCTTGTAAAAAATCACTAGCCGGAGTACGTAGACAGAAAGTATGAAGATACAGGGCGTTTGATGGATGATCAAGGCGTAGCCGGAATTCCCCTGCGTGAACTTAGCATAGCTCTGCTGATGGATGGACGCTTTCCCAATGGTTAGCTTAGATAGACGCACTGGTTGTCACTATAAGGAGAGTGTCTTGTCCAAACTTCTCCCCAGACGCGAAGAGCAACCAGTGCGTTTTATTGTGAAGACCACAAACCTCACTTCTGTTGCTTTAACTTCATATTGTTCATATCTAACAGAGGGCTTTCGAAACAAAAGGTCTGTGAGAGAAGCCGTTGGTATATGTGACTATGTTAGTCAACGCCTGGGCTAATTTACATGTTCAGCAAATTGGTAATGGGTCGTTTGTAAGTGCTTGCATGTTTAAGTCTTTCATAGAATGACTTTGTCTAACGGTATAAAGCTCGTATTGGCTCAATCATGATGTCAAAATAATACTGTTCTATTATCAGGTGCTGTAAAACAACTTTTGCAGGTCATAAATTTAATACATATGAACTGTTACTCTTGTAATTAATGATCAAAGGAATCACAAATATGACAATCACGACGTCTCTTCTGGTTGACAAGATTTGACAAAACATGCCCCTCGATCAAATCGTATGCATAACTAAGACACCACCATGTTTAACGCGGTTTCGATGCACAACGTCAGAGGCTGTTTGAACTTTTCAACAGAAAGTTTATGAGTTATGACCCGGATCAGTCTTCTGAGACATTGTGTCCAAGTGTTGAATAAGTATTACCTATATATTTATTTTAAATGTGTGTTTTTCTCCAATTTTCTATATTTTAGAAAAACATACTGAAAAGCGTATAATGTGAGTAATTAAAAAACGAGAAAATTATTTATTGGCAACAACTTTTCAAGCTAGATTCGAATATCGTTTAAATTCAGTGATCGTTTCAATTCAGTGATCATTTCAGTTCAAAGATCTTTTCAATTCAAAGATCGTTGCAACTCAATGGATCTCTTGACATCCATATGGAATGCAATATTGTTACATTACCTAGATTACACTTGGATACACCGAACAAACGTTTTGAATAGTAGCATACCGATTAAAACACCCATTTCAAATTTAGCAGAATGGGTCTAGAGTCAAAGCAGAAGGACACGCAATTATCACCCTGATACCCATGCATTGGACAATACAAGGATGAATACAAAGACCCGCGATTCTCACCACAACTCACAGATAACGTGGTCAACATTCATTATGTCTCTCTGTTTCCTCCGGACTTTTTTTATTGGATTTCATAAATATAGCGATATGGACCACCCATAGAGGCAGATCTCCTACATGGGGTTCTCACGATGGACTGTACTGGTGAGGACGCTATGTGACACGTGGACAACCACCGACAGATCTACAACTGTAATAAATTTATAGAAGACATTAATAGGACAACACGTATGTTTTGTGCAAGTTTGCAGTATAACAAGCCACCCAACGATAATCGAACCAGAGAACCGGAGTGTTGCGCTCCGACACTCATGCCCATTTTATTAAATCAAATATGGTAATAAATCAAGACATAGAATGTCATGATCCACGTGCCCAACAATAAGTCAAATAAATGTATTATTTCAACATACATTTAAATCTCGTTAAGAATAATAAAACAAAAATAATCACATATGTGAACAGTATGCCGGGTTCATGTGACACTGACAATTCTGCAGTGTATAATCGATGCATCCAAAGCGAATCTCCAGATTCGTTGCGCGGATTGACCTGCTTTGAAATCCTTAACATTGGCACGACGCGGGGAACATGTGCAAGCCAGCTTTACCAAAGCTTTAAATTAGTAGCTTGATTGAACGACCATTACAGAACAAATGTGTTCCAGGGGACAACTCAAAGGGCAATCCGTTAAAGTGTTAAACGTAAACAGTATGCCAGAAACTATTTGAAAGTAACCTGGGGATATTTGTATTAGCTTTTGAAAGATAAAATGAAATCTAGTTTTTGAAAAGTGATCCATTTTAAAAAAAAACATGAACCTTCTAATGTTCTAATGTC
>JAQQZZ010128309.1:0-14001 GCA_030265115.1 Mopalia vespertina | reverse complement strand
AGAGCTTTCCTACTTCCAGCTTTGCCAAGTTTGTTTCGGAAGTTAGAAGTGAGAAGCGATGTCGAGCTTTCCATCTTTCAGCTTTTGATTTTCATAGCTGGAAGATGAATTGTCAAAAGGGACACGGACCATCCAAAATATCAAACATATAGCTCTTTGAGTAACACATACGTTTAGCATGTTTTCAGCGGACATGCAATCAATCAACCATATTAACACAGGGAATCGTTATGTCCCATTTCAGATTAAGCATTTTTTTTCCAAATTCAGAAACTAAAATTAACCGTTGTACAAAACCCTTCAGCTTAATATTCTTATTTCAGAATGCCTAATATTTTTAATTACTCAATTCTGGGGTTTTTTCTTAGGCACTATTTAATGCATATTAGGCTTACCTGTCTTATTGTTATGTTAAATTATCTTTAAATTGATTAAACATAATTCAAAAATATGATATTTACTGCTCACTTCACACGAAAGTTTGAGTATTTATTCTGTGCGCATGGTGTTTTACACATTGGTTGATGATCTCTACTAGACTTTCTCTCTGTCCGTCTTGCGTCTAAAAATTAGTCCAGAAACGCGACCAGGTAACCATTTAGACAGTTTCCACCAATTGTTTCGAATCGTTTATTAACGAAGCAATATCTTAACCAAATTACATAATAGCAAAACACACTCAACTGCAGTATATTAATGTATTGTGCATGTATTAAATGCACAACGTTATGATCTCAAGTGTGCGTCTTGTCTGAGAAAGCATTGTACCTATACAAAAGAATGAGTGAATAATTTATACATTACAGGTCATAGCGGAAATGTGAATAACAGGAATTTTGCCAAATGTGAAATTGTTAAAGCGATTAAATGGTTGCCTCGGCAATAAAATGTATCTATGTAAAACGGTCATCATTTCTTGTGTTGAATTGTGCTCTTTCTCCATTTTATAATTGGATCTTGAACATTGGGTATTGCTTAAACTACAGTTAAATTCATCCACGCGGCCATGTCGTTTTACTTTAATCACTAAACAGAAGAGCTCCACAAATATTGACCAATCAAATATCTGTCTTGTTACACTAGGGGGCCTACGTCAAGAGACTTATAGAATAGACTATTAATCGTAGAGTTTACCGTTGACAGTTCACAAATGTTATAAACCCGTCACACGGAAGAGTGTAGGTCGCGTGACGTCATGAATAGGGTTGGCCACGCCCAAAAAGTCAGCGACCAGTGGTCGTAGGTAGGTATAGACTTGTAACACTAAGGCGATTTTAAAAGATGAAAAACGATAAGTCGAGATCATATTTAAGTATGTTTAATGGTAACCTTTCAATGGATATGGGCGTTATTGCAGCCAGGAGCATCGCTTTAACTTAATAACTCTGTTAGGATGACTGTATTTCCTTATGATTAATATTGTACCTTTTGACAATTGCAATAATTTTGCAAAGTCTGTTAGTTACAACAAATTTTAGTATGTCCGACTGTTGATTAAGAAATTTTGTGGACAGATTTATAAACCCTGTGACTATGATAGAAGATTTAGTAGCACTTGCGATATACATTCTACTAATTCAGAAGTCTTCGACAAAAATTTCCAGCCAAAACTCTATTAAAAACAGTTCGTTACGTTTGCACAGGGTCATTGGGATTTTCCGCCAAAAATCTTCTGAAAATTGATTCCCTTTCAACTTTGGCCATGAAAACTCTCCGCCAAAATACAACTGAAATAAATGAATTTCCTTTGTACTGTGGTGATAGGATTTTGCCGTCAAATCTACAAAAAAAAAACGTTTCGTTTGAACTGTCGTCATGCAGACTCCCAACCAAAAATATACCAAAGAAATTGATTCCGTTTGTACCACTGTCATTGAGATTTCCAGCCAAATCTTGTTTAATTTATATATCCTGTTTGACCTGGGGTCATGTAGATTTTCCACAAAAATCTACGAACATGAACTCATTCCGTTTTACGCAGGTCATGGAGACTTTCAGGAAGATCAATTCCAAGCTCTATTTTCGACAATCATAGGTTTGTTCTGGTTTTCTCATCTAATACTAGGAGTCTATCAAACAGAAGTATGAAACCAGCCAATACCCAGTCTCAACGGCATTGCGACTTTCATAGTGCCATATGACTCATTGCGCAAGAAATGGGGGATTTCGTTCTTTTCGCGCAGTTTGAATGTTAGAATCCACTGACGCCTTATGGGTAAAATATAACCTTTGAAAATCGGTAGAAATAGCTTTAGAAATATGATTTACCCATGATTCCACATTCAATTCACGTCCTTCGAGGTTTCTCTATACCTCGCTAGGGGGGGCTTTTTCAACATTCAGCGCTAGTCTGGTCACAATGCCGTTGAGACTGGGTAATGGTTAGTTTCATACTTCTGCTTTATAGACTTCTGCTAATACCTATTATTTGCACCATACTCACTTTGTTATAGATATATTTCTCTGGCTGTAAAATAAAGGAACTTTTCCTTAATTATACCTCCAGCTTTGCCAGTTAAACTGAAATTAGGAATGAGCGAATAAAGAAGGGTGATATAATAACATGCTCAATTTAAACTACTCAATTTTAACAGGACGGTTTTGAAAGAATTTCAACATTTAAGCATATCCTGGCAATCATTAATTGTTCGTAAAACCTTACTTTAAAAGGCAACATGATGATTCAGTTGAACCTGCATTGAGTAAAGATATAAACCCGGCATATTTTCATTCAGAATGAATAACAAATATTTGGTAATTCCGCCTTAGTCCATGTTTGAAGCCAATCACTGGCGTCCGAGCGTTTAGCCAGAACAAACTCACTGAGCTAATAAAGCCACCACAATTGATGACAGCATTATTAACTCGTTGAGTATGTCGCAGTAGGACCGTGGCAAGTTTTTAGGCGTCTGCTAGGCAAAAAACTGATGCGAGTGGCGAAAGATCTGCAATGAACCAACACAGAAAGGCATTACTCTTTATTATCATCAGCAGGGTGCTTTCGATCAGCCCGATAGAATTGCCACGGAAAATGAATAGCTTGGTTAGTATGTAACTGTTCCGAACCGGTAATTGTCAATATTATCATAGCAAAGCGCGACCACCTTCCAAGCTTTTGTCCTAAGTCCCGACCTTACCCAGCAAGAAACCGTACGCGTTTCTAACCCCCGACAACGAGTTGAGACTGGAAACGGACTTGCCAGCTAACGAGGATCAAGCTGTTAATATGCTGCCAATTAAACGTACCTCACTAAGGCGGCAGTTTCTATGGACCTCTGGCGGTTGACGCACAACTGTATTTCCTCAAAATTAACTTGACTTTTCCTGAAGCACAGTTCGAAAGGTATACACGCACACACAAACTGCATGTAAACCTCTATATCCTCCTAAGACCCAAGGTATTGTCCTTTGTTAGATTTAAAGGCCATTCGATATGGTACCTTATTTTGGGCTATCTTGGGAGTTCGGATGTTTGACCACAGAGATGGACATTGGATTGGAGTTTGCAACTTGATAATGAATAACTGGGTAATTGTAAACAAACAAGTGTTTGTCCACAGGTGTGGACGAGGTTCTGAAGAGGATATGGACATGTGCGTGCAGCTCAACTTTGACAAAGTCTATAAGAAAACTATAAACAGGATCGTTATGCCTGCAATAATAATTTTAGTTATAGTATAAATTGTGGAAAATGATACTCTTTTACTCTCTGTACGAACGCCTTATACTATTTACAATAAGTAGGAATGCAAGCCTATACAGCCAACTATGGGTCTAATCGTTAAATAAGAAGCGATAACCATGAATTTTGTTTGTTTGTGTGATTGCTGTTTAACGTCGTACTCAAGGGTATTTCACTTATACGGTGACGGATTCTCCACTTTATATTGTCCCTTGCCAAATTACGATGGAAAACTGGTAGGAAACCTAGTGAAAAAACACCACAGCAATTGCCGAAGCCACATCGTGTGTCTCCCTCATGTACCTGATGGTCGACATACAGATCCTTGAACGGTACATGGAAGTAGGATTGGTAAACGCACACGCTAACCACTAAGCCATAAAGAACCTGACCTATTTGAGGCGGAATCTCCTTGTTAAAAGGTGGACACTCAAAATTCCATCTTTTCGGATTGTGCCAGATAGAGACCCAACACACATTTATAGTATCTTTGCTTTACTTCCACAAATGTATGCCCACAACATAGCACTGTATTATATGACTCAACATCTCAGTACAACTACAGAAAATACTAGACGAGTTACGAACAGGTGGCCCCTTTAAGGCTCCATTTGAAAAAGAAATATACTCACTATCCCGGTCACTCCACCTTTTCCTACTTAGCTTTCAGAACAGTTTCCTCCTTCAAAGAGTAAACGCCATGGTGCGTATTACAATATTAGTTCGCGCAATTTAGTGGAAAGCAATATTTACTGTGGTAGGAGTTGAATTAAGTTAATTGTCAACTTGTAGACAATCGTTTAATTTATTTTCAAGATATATTTGTGGTCAATAATTTTTTTTAAAAATAGGCACATTTGAGGACCAATCTGGCTCAAACACGAAGTACCAGCCATGTTGTTAGTAATTTAATTTTGGTGAAAAGGCAAACCTATCCATAATCGCTATAAGAGGAACTTACAGTTTAAATATTAATTTAATCTGTAAGATGGTTTGACGTTGTTGTGTTCAGAGCAAATAGAACAATGAATGTGGCAAAATATGCAATGGTGTTAAATGTCGACGGACATTTGTAACCATCTAGCTTTTTAACGCAGACTGGGAACTTTGGGATAAACCCGCGCCTTCACTTTTTTACAGAGAAGGCAATAGGCAGGGCACTACTTATATACACAGTTACGAAAAAATCCGGCTGCTTAAAAATTTATACTGCTGCAATTTGCCTAGCTAAGACCGCATATTTTACGCCATTTTAGCGAATTTCACTACATTCAAAATGGTGCTGATTTATGACCAAGCGGGCTGTACGCAAGTCATGGAGGTAAGCCGACGACGGTTTTAATCAAATGAGTCGATGGAATGCTATGAAATCCTGTCATTGTCAACCTAAAAGTAATAGGTCAATAGGTAAGTGAAAACACTTAAAATTACACAGTCTGTATACGTATCTCTAAATAAGGCTAGTTTCCATATCTCTTGCATGTTAACATTTCTTAAAACAGGGTGTCGAAATGAGGCAATTATTCAATCCAGGGTGTCCAAAGGACGGATGTAGAAGCCCTTGCATACATGTACAATTAAATTTAAGTGACAAACAGCTTTGTAACTTTTTCTCAAAACTTACAGAAATATTGACTTTTAAAAATATCAGATTTCAACACTTTTCTTCGTAAAATTCCAAGGATTGATTGATTGACTGATTGGTATTTTCGCCATGCTTAAGGTTCCATTGGATTGAACTGATAGTAGCTCTCTTATGAAAATGTACAAATCAGATTTGAGTTTTACACAGTTTTGCTAATGTTTTGATGGCCATTTTGACTTAACAACATGTATTACACTTTTCCCTACACAATATTGTGCAGTATTTAAATCTATCAACAGTGTATCTCTGGAGAATAAAATGAGATAAATATTTTTGTTGAATAGAATTTGTCACAGAAATGGTTTAGTTGTGTTAGAACATACTGTACATATATGCTGCACTTTTGGTAAACTAGTTCATTCTATGATCCTACGGCTATACTGTATCAGGCCTGTGCTGTTGAAGAGAACGGGGTCTTCCCATGGTTATGCAAACTTATTTGAGGACCGATTTATTGGTTTCCCAAATAGTTTGCAGTGTTCGTCTAAATTTACATTTGGCTACCATTTAGACAAATTTTGTCCATGCGATCATCAATGAAGTTATTATAAAGCAATTTTGCTTTATTTGTCATAATTACACGTTTATGCACTTCGAAAATCTGTAGAGCAGCGGCAAATGCAAATATTAGGTTATCTCACAAAATTTTAGAGGACCGATTTTAAGTTTATGCCGGACAAGATTACAGCACAGGCCTGACGGTATAATCAAGACATACCTCAGATCTAGAACTAATGATCATGTAGTAGTCTGGGATATTAAGCATGTTGATAGGACACTGTGTGAACTGATGCTACAGCTGCCTTGTTTGTTTGTTTGATTGATAACACCAAATCTAAGGATATTTTACTTAAATGACAACGGGTTATTCACTCCTCATTCTGCCTATCATAATAACGTTTGAAAAGGGAGGAAACCTCATGGAAATCACCCACTCACCCCCAGTTATTGCCCGACTCACCTCCTATGTTACCCTCATGTACCTGAGATCGATTATGCAGGGGACTCGAAACTGTGAGCCGTAAATCGATTGTTTGTTTGTTTGTTTTATTGCGGTTTAACCACATACTTAAGGTTATTTCACTTACATGAGGGCGTGGCAGCTCGATGGGCGAAGGAAACCACCAACGACACCACTGGTTAGAAACAATAACATGACAATACAAAGACATCAGAAATACTTCAGCTTCCTGTTCATCTTAAGCTCAGAAAGCCCCAGGGCAACAGGAAACTCACTCCAACCACCCACACAGGTGCACTTAACCACTGCCCCTGCTGTAGATGGAACAAATAATTCACCAGACAGAGCAAGTACATGTAAACTTGAACCAAGTCATTTTACTATGGACAGGTTATAGTAATAACACTTAGCATAGGTTAGATAGGGCAATTTCAGATTAAGTCAAAATTTCAGAAATTGTGCATAGTATTATAGGCAGATTTAAGATTATGTTTAACGCAAATGTTCCATCAACACACCTGTGCGCCCAAGGTACTTTTCAGTTCCAAAAAAAAAAACAAATTTACACAGATTTAAAGAACAAAATGAATCTGTATTCTGCAATGATGAACAATATTACAATTAAATCAGAACAACAGTATAAATGTAGACTATAAAACATCAATCTGCTACCTGGATCTTCTTCCTTTTGATTTGACGGACTTTCGGCCTTGATCCCAACTGAAAAACATGATCATGATAACATTACTAGGTTGTCAGTTGAGCATCACATTCAATCAGCTATTGCAATTTGAACATTTTTCAATATGACATACTAATCAACATCTTAATTCCTGTAGTTCCACTGAAGGGTTTAACATAATACACAAGTAGGTTATTCCGAGAAACATTAACTTCATTTGTACTCAATATTTCAGCATTTATTATGCCATCATCAGGAGACTTCTGTCAACAAAGAAAACTAGACTTTCCAAATTTCTAACAGTTCACATATCGCATATAATTATTATACTAGAATCTAATACACAACTGAAACTTTAATCCATTAGTGTACAGCAATAACAATACAATGTAGTTTGTTTCCAGTTCCATAGCCAATGGAATTCATCTCCCACACATACAACAACAATAACATCTGTTCAAACTGCGAAAGTGCTATCCAGTATCCAGAAATACTACTTCAATAGATTCCCTCATATATTTGTTTGTTTGTTTGATTGGGGTTTAACGTCGTACTCAAGGGTATTTCCCTTATATATATATGACAACAGATTGTCCACTTCAGACTGCTCCTTGCCGAATTATGATGGAAAATCACGAGGAAACCTCCTAAAAACCACCCCAGCGATTGCCAGACACAAATGTGACTCATTCATATACCGGTCTCGATCCAGTAAATGGTACATGTACATATATCGATGTTCAATAAAGAAACAACCCCTGGAATGAGGTTGAAAACCTCCTAACCAGTATCTGATTGATTGATTGATTGATTGCTTTGGGTTTTACGCCGTGCTTAATGGTATATCATTTATATGACAGTTGTATATTCTAACAATAATTAACATTAATACAACCAAGATGTGAAGGGTTTCCATAATGTTCGAAAGTTAATTTTCCTCCAATGCTAACTAAAGACAGCATTGCTACTCTTCAAACAAACTGCCCTTAGCACCAATATCCGAAGAAATGGGCAGTGATAAGTAATAAAGTATTTCTAGTATCATCCCAAACATCTAAATGTCACTCCAGTAGGAATAATCATTGACTAGGCAACTGGTTGTAGGAAAAGGTTTAAATATATTGGTATTTTACTTCATGATCAATCCCATGATTTGTAGTTTGAATGTTAAACGATTCTAAACTGTAGAAGAGTTATAACAATTCTGACGGATGGATTGGAGAGTTTATCTTTTACTCAGTTTATTTCACTTGTATATTTTCTCCAGATCATAAAACATAACTTACTCAAATAATTGGGAAGCCATTCTGACATCTTCCGTTCGTTGACTCTCAGCCTGGGAGGTTGAAAACAAACAGAAAAAAAAGCCTGATTCTTTGCTTATTCAATGTAAGGAGTCATAAAACTTGAGAGATTTTACACATTAAATGGAATAATATTTTACCACAAACTAAAGGTTGTTCATTCATACATGTATCAGAGATGCCAACCCAAGCTGAACAAATCAGGCCTCTCAACATGTTTTTTTTTTTCTTAATATTTTTACAAACTTTTCTGATTGTTTTTTCTCCATATTTCTCAGACCTATACCATAAATTGTTTGCAGATGTTAAGATGTTTAGGAACAGCACAAACTCATAAATTCATTCTTCCCAGGATGAAAACAAACACCTCTAGATAAAGGGCTTTATTTAAAGTCGGTTCAACAAAAAAAAATCATTAGCTCACTGGGTGCTATTTTAAGGCACAACGATAACTCTGCTATGTTTCAGAGAAGAAGAAAAGTTTGTATGTAGAGCATCATTTAACTTGTTTATGTATTAAATAATCAAATTTAAAAAAAATAGAAACTGTATATTTTGTAAAGCTGTCTGTACTGCCGTATTAAAAACATGTAAAATACAAGCGAATCATACAGGCACTGCTGTATTAACACATGTAAAATACAGACAAATCGTACAGGTATAGACATCTCTGACATATGATCTGAAACCATTGTTGACACAGCTGGACATAAACAATGGCAAGACAAAATTCAAGCATGGAACACAGAACAAAGTTCAATAAAATACATAAAATACATCAGCTCTGTGCTGCAGCTCAGACAAAAACAGAGCAATCTCATCACCCTAATCACCAAAGTATTGAGTTTGTTTGATTGGGGGTTAATGCCATACTTATGGTTATTTCACTCACATGAGGCCGTGCCACCTGAATGAGTGAAGGAAACCCCCCCGCGACACCACTGGCTATATACGACAACACGGGACAAATGCAGGACAATCACAGGATGCAATAAAAAGACATCACAAACAGATCTGCTCACTGTTCTCCTTTCGGTCTTATTTGTTTGTTTGTTTGATTGAGATTTAACGTCGTACTCAAGGATATTTCACTTATATGACAACGGATTGTCCACTTCACACTGCTCCTTGTCTAATTACGATGGAAAACCAAGAAGAAACCTCGTAAAAACCACCACAGCGACTGCCGGCTCCACATCATGTAACACTCATATATCTGATGGTCGACAGACAGACTTGATCCCATGAACAATAAATCGAAGTAGGATTAGTAAGCGCACACGCTACCACTTAGTCATGGCTGCAGGCCCCCTATAGCTCTGAAAGAACCAGGGCAACCCGCAAATCTTAGGACTCACAAAGATACATTGTAGAGGTTGAAGTAAGTGAAAAAGTGAGCTTAGCTTTTGTCACCTATTCTGTGAAAACTCTTTCTCTTTACACGCAAACACACTAAGCATAAACACTGGAGATACATCAGAACAATTTTAATTAAAAAAGGTTTTAATTTTGTTCAGATTCATTTGAAAAGGAAATATGAATTGAATGCTGTGTGCCACTAAAAGCATGTTCATAACAACTTTATTGGTCAGTCACTCTACAACATGATCGGATTCATATATTAACTAACACGGATTACTAAGTGTTAACCTAACAGTAAAAATAACATTCGAGCTAGACCTAAAACTAACACATAACCTAACCCATGAAATAACCCAGAAACTCAACTCAACTATACTTGCGAAGGCATGTAACAAGATGAACAAAACCCACATTTCAAAACAGTTAAGGGGAGACAACTAACTCGTTTTCTTCAGGCAACTAACAGATTATACACTTCATCAACTAATAAACACATTCAAATTATTCGTAATAAATAAAAAGCAAAACGCTGCCCACCTGTACAGCATCTCTATACCAGTCATCTAACTCTCTTCGTGGGTTAGTAACATGGGGTTCCAAATCTCTACCTCCAATTATCTCAGGTAACATCCCAGAACCAGCGTGAGAACTCTGGAAGAGAAAACCTTGTTTGTAAGAATGATTGGGGTTTTATTTAAGGTTATTTTACTTATATGACAAAATGTCAGCCAGTGAGTGACGGAAATCACCATTGAGGCCAGTGTCCAAAGACAGGACAATCACAAGACACAATACAAGGACATCACAAACGTAATGTTGTCCTTTAGGTCTGTGAGCAGCAGGAAGCTCCCTCTCATCCACAAAGTAAGTGTACAGGACTATAAAATACCTGAGATATTAAAACAGGATCACAACCTGATTGTAGATCAAGGTAGAACAATGGTTCATTATACAGGCATTAATTTTGTGGCATTTTAAATAGAAGAATGTTGGCTAAATAATTTTGTGCCTTATTTGTTTTTTAAATTTGGCCTAGATTTTATCAAATGTTTTCTGAAAGATAATATTTTGCTATTTTATTTGATTCTCTCAAGTTGGCCAGACTAAAAACTGAGTGAAATTGTTCTAAGTACAATTACAATTACGATAAATTAAGGTGCAGATTTGAAGTTCAAGGGCTATTCTACTTGATAGACTAATTTATTTGGTGTTATAGTAATGACATACGGAGAAATAAAGCACCAAAAATGCACATCTTTCTTACTGACATTAATTCAACTTGTAATGAGTTTAAAATTGATCAATTTATCTTTGCCAAATTTACAAATTTGCAATCCTGAATATTAAAACTTTCAAAAAATATATAAAAATGTTCTGACATATATTCTGCATCATAATGGGAACAATTGTTTTCCTTTGGGTCAACCCAGACATCCAGTAGCTTTGCACAGGGCCAGTTGAGTTGAGTCTATCCTCAAGTAAAATGACATTTGACAAAAGGTAGAAACGACTTACCAAAAAGACAAAGGCCATGTTAAAATAAAAAATAAACACATGGTTTGTTGATCACATTCATTCTTGCCACACAGTTGCTTGGTTTGACAAAGACTACATTTTGGGCAATTTCAGGCCCTGAGATGTTCCAAGACCTTACTCGTTTTTTACTGGGGTGCTAATCCCTCAACTCAAAAGACAAATTAAAATAAATGATACACAACAGGTGTAAAAGACAATCGATTTTCAGCCTTAATTAGGCTTACAAAATTCATGACAATTATAGAAATATGAACAAGTTACCTTCTTAAACTTCTTGAAGTTCTTCACCCTTTTTCCCTTCCAAATGACATATCCCTGATTGTCAGTTGACTGCGCTCTATTTGAAACATTAGACTTAGGCTGTCTAACGACCAATGATTTAAATTCTATAGATATCTGTACAGACACTTCCTCCTCATTCAAGTTCTCACTCTGTCTAACTTGGTCCTGCAGAACAAGGGAGATAATTTATTTGATATTGAGAGGAGTTATTTCCCTTTGCGTGATTTGCAAACCTCTTCCTGATACAGTTTAGACAAAAAGTCAATTGAGAACTGATAAATGTGGCATAATAATGTAGGTTAATTCGTCATTTTGGATGATTTAAACTTGTATTAGTGAAAGCTCTAGTCTAAATGTGTTGTTCATAAAGACATAACTGTAAGTTTAACCTTACTATGAGGGTGGTGGGTTTTGTGAGAAAAAAAATTCTGAACTAATATCTGTTCAAACCAAGAAAGTGTTATCCAAAAATAATGAAACCCCTGTTAATATTCGCTTTCAAAAAGACACAAATATATCATTCATAGCCTTGCATCCTAATGTGATTTTCAAGATGATTAATTTTCATCTAGCCATACCCTTAATAGGCGCCGAGTTGATAGGAATCCTGTGCGAATGTCTTCATGTAGCTGAGGTCGATCTTCAACATCTTCAGCATCCGATGCCTCCATTTCATAAGATTCGCTTGTAATTTTTTTCTTAACATTTATGGATGAGACTGTCTTTGGTGATACACGCTCAGGCTTTTTTCTTTGTTCATTTTCATCACTACTACACCCTGGTAAAGCATTGTCATCTTCATGGTCATGACTGATACTCTCCTGTTCATTAATATTAATAGACACTGGCTCTGATTTAACAGCCACTTTTTCAGAGTTCTTTCCCCTTTTTGTTTTTGGTGGGGGCGGGGAGGTCATCTCATCTGATGAACTTTCTTGTCTTTTAGTATCTTTTTCAGAAGCCGATTTAGATTCTGGATCGGAATCAGATACCCTGCTGGTACCAACAACACCAGACACACGCCTCCGTTTTGCACGACCAAAATCATCAACTTCTGTATCTTGAACCAGGACGTTCTGCCTCAACCTTCTAGGGTTTGGCGGAGGACCCATATCATCTGAAGAGCTACCATCTTTCGATAGAAGGTTAATTCCTTTACCTACTATTGTTCCTCTTTGACTGGGTCTTTTGGTTCCTGTGTTCACATCAGAGAATAGGTCCTCCTCGTCTTTGGAAGATAAAAAAGAAAGATTCTTCAAATTACATAATTTGTCAAAATGTTTAGCAAAGGTGAAAATGGGATTTTGTGTTGATTTGACAGGGACAGATTAAGGCTGTCAGATAATCTCAGCAATGGGGATAGCAAGTGATGAAAAAGGGAGACAACTATTTTACACAAATACCGACAGTGACACCTGTGCTATTGACAAATAAGATACATCAACTAAACATTCATATTCTGCAATTACCAATAACATACCAATAACAGGAGTTACAGATTCATCTCCCTTTCAGACAACTCCATTAGGTTGTGAGCTATTGTAAAATATGGCTCAAATATACTTATTTGTGTCCTCCTAAATGAGGATAACAGTGGAGGCAATGATTTGACACAAAAATCTCTGAACTCCAGGTTATTTCAAGAATAAGTGTATGAGGTAAAATAGATTCCCACATTCATTTGTTTCATTGTGTTTGAAGTCTTACTCAAGGGTATTTCACTAATAATGGTACATTGCAAACTTCTTACTCTGCCTTAATATCTTAATATGGTGTGAAGCCTGTAGGAAACCTCATAAAAACCACTCGCATAAACCACACATATAATATAACCACAGTCCCATTTAAAAAAGAAGTGTATGATATAAAATCACCTTTTTGCTCTTGACTCAAGTTTTCAGTTTTTATTTTAACTGTTGTTTCTTCCCTATTTTGTCGAGCAGATTTCTGTATAGGCAAGGAATCAATTTCAGTTTCCTCTCGCTGCCTGCAAAATACAATAATCAACAGTTTTAAGTCGGCATGCTATTGGGTATTTGGAGAGAAACAAACTACACCCGTTGTTCCACATGTGTTCCAAATTTTGACAAAGTTCAGAGATAAATTAGCTTGCAAAGAAAGACAAAAAGACAAAAATGTGAGCAGCCAAAATGTAGCCAGCTGTTTTGTTAATAATGAAATTACCCCCCTTAAGGAGATTACACTCATATGACAGTGAGCCAGCCCAAAATCATGGACAGCTAATCATGACAAGGCAACACCATGATCAATAAGACAAATTAAGCTAATTTAGAGGAGCTACCCCATCAGATTAATGTTGTCCCATATGTGTGAGAGCACCAGAGCATTGCTCCTTGGTATTTAGTTAGGATTTGAAAAAAGGGTGATGAGGAAAACATGGCCAGGATCCATGCAGGTAACGTCTAGACTCAGAAGCTGAAAGGGAAAGGCAACAGTTTTTCGACCTAACCAAACAACCGCTTGTACATATCAACCTGGTTCTAAAAACCGCATGTAAGCTGAAAACATGCTAAACGTATATGTGTT